>BSBK01013630.1:205000-289639 GCA_027943335.1 Chamaecyparis obtusa | reverse complement strand
GGAACATCAAACAAGATTCATACTAAAACATGATTCTTTATTATTGTTAGCATGTAGATAATCATTACCATGCAAATTCATTAAAAGAAGGTAAATCATCACCAATGATAATGCAGAATTGACATGTAAGCATAATCAAAGATATAAGTAATATTTCTAAATCATTACTCAATAAGAAGAATCTCATAATCAACCAAAGAGACAACCAGGATCATGTATAAGTAAATATAAAATATAGTTATTATAAACATATTATTCAAAGGAAAGGTATAATTTATTAACATCTCATCACCTAATTCTAGTAAGGAGGAAACACACAATCCACAAATGATAAAATATCACAATCTTGTCCAGTCTCAAGTATAACAAGTAATACCATCAGGGTGGGTATCACAATTAACCCTTTATTCATTATAACTAATTTATCTAAGGTAATTATAATCATCGATAAGGAGTACTTCACATAGTAAATTACAGATCTATCAGGTGACCTCATAACATCAAGGTCCTAAAATATCATGGGACATATAAGAATACATGAAGGAACATACCTAAAAATATTTATCATTTCTCAAACTAGAATGTGAAGTTATTATAGTTGGAATAGAATGGGTTATGCAAATACCTCAAGAAGGATCACTCTTATCAAAACAAGTATACAAGTCTCTATAACAATCGCTAACTTCTAACACACATATCAAGGACATGTTAGGGTTGGAGGGGCATTATAAAATGTGATTTTACTTTGAAATCACTATATAAGGCATCCTTCCTAATCCATTTCAATATAGTAACATCATACAACATCATATCACATTCTTATTCTTTCATTCCAATTCAACAACAAATGTGATTCAAGGAGCAAAAAGCTACATCAAGGTATCTTCAATCATGATTTCATGATGGATTTGTCATGTTGTTACATCAAAAACACAAAGGAATTATCCAAAAAATATTGCATCATCAATTGGAGGTATAATAATTTCAATTAAGAAATTCTCATTCAATAATTTCATTTTAGATTTCTCTTTTTAATTCATCATTATTGTAAGTTTGAGTCCCAATTCAAGGTTTGACTAAGGCAAACCCATATACAACTCCAAACACAATTTATCTCCTCTTGTGTACAGATTCAAGATCAAGCTTTAGATAGAGACTAAAGATAGAAAAGTGCTTGATATTTAGAGACATAATGTCAATTCAAAGCCTATTAGAACACATCTAGACAAGGGCTCTTTGGGACACCATTGTATACCTAGTTCAAGTTGAGGTTTGATAGGAGGAAAGAAGATGGATTTAGCATTGCAGATCTATTTCAATATTCATAAATTCACCCCCATGCGACTATTGGGATTATGGAAAGATATGTACTGAGAGGGGAGGGGTAAATCAATACTTTTAACACTTTTCAAGACTGAAACTTTGTAATCATAGATAACATTAACCGACTGAATTCCATTGCATGTAACATACATTCAAATATAATTGAAAATGTAAATGTATTGTAACCTAATCAATAAACCATTCATGAAACTTCATACACTTAACAAAAATGTTTTGGTATCGTAGAAACCCTTGTTAGAAGGTAAAAACTGTGGTGGGGATGACACCCACAAAGCTTCACTACTGCAGTAACAAAGTATGTCGGTTAAGGCTACAAAGATTGTGATCACTTCTAGTGGTCTTACCCTATTAGGTAGTAGCAATAAGATCAGCTAGATCTACCTAGTTAGAGGATTTTAGCAACACAATCAAGTGTGCACTCAGTTAAGAGATTTACAATAGAACTGTTAAGTTCACTTTGTTAAGAGATTTATAATATGCTACAATGGTTAAAGAGTAACACATGATATATCTGTAAATAGAAACTCAACTTTTCCTGATTCAGATCTATAAAATACTATAAATACATCACCTTGTAGTGATGTGTATGTCCTTTTGTATTGCTTGGTAGCCTTATGTCTACTCTAAAAAACTGAATGCTTCTATCAACTCCTTATATCAAAACCCTATCTGATCTTTTGATGTCCCAAGTGCGGCTAATTCTTGATGATTACCTTATCCAAATGAAATTATCACAAATTTTATATCAAAACTAACTTGACCTAATTAGAGTTTTATAATATCTTAGAAAACCTAAGATCAATGGTGAAGATAAATAACCTAGATCTACAATACATAGGAATCATCAACAATTTAATGATTACATCCATATTAAATTCTATCTCGATCTTGGTAAATCATTTTCTGATCGTTGTAAACCATTTTCCTTGATGTTTGTGCCATTCCAAATTTCTATGTCATTTCTTGTTTTAATCAGTGTTCACTACATTCATCGCTTGGTAATTAACTGGTGCTTGGTTCATATGAATGCTCAGTGACCATAATGCTTAGTACTCAGTGATCATCTAGCTCAATAAGAGTACTTGCTCAAAGCTATGTTTGGTTAACTTAGAGATTTTCCTTGTGTCTTGCTTGGTGTATAGGCTTGTATATTGACCTACTATCCTGTCTTGTCTCCTTTACTGACTAAATGATACTAATGAAAACCATTAATACTCAAATAGGAGTAACAGGGAAAAGGGTTCCCATGGCCACCACTTTCCACATATTTTTAGCTTAGATTTATGTAACAAATTCCTCTCTATATCCTCTTTCCAAATTTGGATTGGTTCTATGATTATCATTTTATGTTATGCATTGTTAGTTTTGTATCTTATAGTCCTAATCTCACATTCAATTCACATCTTTTTTGTAAATAATCTTCAAATCAAGCAAGGAGTAATGGATTCATCTTGTACACAACCCTCTTCAATCAGATTGAGATTGAGCCAAGTAACCTATTCTCCTTTTAATGTGATCATTATGAAATAGGTTTAATTTCTAGTTTGCATGCATAAACTAATGAACACCCATTTTCATGCATTACAATTTTATGATTTAAACAAGTTGAATTTTTTTTATAAAATTGGTTGTAACTCATGTGAGAAAAAAAAGTGAATTTAAGTATTTTGAACTAGAAAATAATTTTGTTTCAAAGGTATGGACTAGGTAGGTTCATTCTAGCTAAGTTAGATGTGAGCCAAAGCTTTTCCAATTGGAAGTATCTAAAAAATGCATATTTTTTACCACTTTGGGTGAATTACAAAAAAATAAAATTATTTCAATAATTTGATGTTTCAACAACTCTTACTCTTATAAATAATTTTTTTTTAAAAAATATAAAAAATATCTTTTTGTAGATCTATAAGTGAATTTTTCTAAAATATATATCTATAATATTTTAATTAATTTTTTTAATTTTTTTTTAATTTATATATATTAAAAGTAGGCTATCAACACTAAAATATGTAATTGGGGTAGTGAAAGGTAATATTGGACCTGTTGGTTGTGGGGGAGTGGCTCATGATCATAATGGTAGGTTTGTCTCGGTGGTGGATCTCCCTTTCAGTTCTTAGCCAAACCACTATGTGTAGGCTTACACAACCTATATTGGTCTGGAGATGATAGTCTCAAAGGGGTTCACAAAGGTATGGTTGGAATGTGATTTGCTAAATATTATTGATTGCCTAGAATGGAAACAAACCCCTAGTTAGACCATGAATACTTTGATCATTGGTAACATTAATTTGCTTAATTCATTTGAGGATTATAAGGTTACCCATGTTTATCATGAGGGAAATTTGGTTGTTGACCACTCATCTAACTTAGGGGTATCAAAACATAATATGTTTAGGTGGGGGATTGAATGATATAATCTTAGAATACATTAAATTCCTCATTCAAAATTATTATAATGAATGTTAAAATGATGGTCTTCTCAGAAATGATAAATATGAATTTCAAAATCTCACAAAATGGCTTGTTCATTTATTCATCTTCTATTATGGTGCATCAAGCTATTACCACATTTATGAGCTTCATATTTTGCATCTAGATTAGTATCTACGTGGTTTTGGATCTTTGTCATGCTCTCTACTACATGGGGGTGACTAGAATAGGTTGAACCCATTGTGTAAAATAAAGTGGCAAGAGGATCATGCGATGTGGACTTAGCTATCTATGGGTGGCCTTACCCCCTATATTGAGAATCTTTATGCCTCTGACCTGCAAGTAACCATGGCATTTTTAGATGGTTGGGTTGAGGGCATGCTCAAGGTGTATGGGGTTTAGCTAGAAGTATTACAAGAATTAATTGTGAAGGTCTCACACACCTTGGTGGCAGGAGAAAGTTTTATAAGGACAGAAATAGTGTAGATGAAGCCATGAAGATTTTTTTTGAGAAGGGGGAAAGGGATAAATTATAAGAACCATCAATGTAGGGTATGAAAAAACCACTATTAAGCTCGCATGGGAAGATGTTGTAGAGGTGGTTATTCTGTACATAACTTTTGATGGTAAATTCTACAATCTATTTAGTTACCGTTTTGTTATATTTAATTATTTTAGACACAACAAATACATTTCTCTACCTTTCTATTTGCTATCATCCCTATGTCATACTCTAAAAATTCATGCCAAAAATACCTCTTTTATAGTTATACATGAGGGTTTGATTTCCCTTGTCATGGAGTATGCGAAGTCCATTTTTGTTCACCAGAATTCTACTCCCAAGACTAGCATTGAATTCCAACAAAATGTGCATCACCATTATGAATATTTCTCCATTGATCTTGAGGATTCCCCCTCTAAGGAAGAATATTATTTCCATTTAGGAAATATGAAAACACCCTAAAAAAGAGACCCCAACACACCATAGAATTTTCATGTCAGATGAAGAGGATTCAAACTATGTCCCTTCTAAAGGGTTTGTCCCTGACCCTTATGATGATATTAAGGGTGAAGGGAAATTGGGGGTCTCTTCTCATTTTTCAACTAAAGGAAAGGGAAAGGTAGCTACTGGGTCACATTAGATGGGGGGACAAGAATTCCTCCCACTATGAGGAGAGATCTATTAATGGAATGAACCCTCTTTTGTAGGCCTCACCCATGGGTGTTCTAGAAGTGGGTATCCAAATTAAAATTCCGGTAGACAATGGTAAAGATACCCCTTTATAAAATGGATCTTCTATCCATCAAACTTAGAATACAAACAAAAATATCAAGATGGTTATGGATAGTCAAAGAAATCTATATACTTGGATTGTGGTTGAGATTAAAGCTTTAAAAGAAAAGACTACTCATACTCTCTATGTGCATGGTATGGATATAATTTTGGCCAGTATGGAGAAGTTGGCTAAGTTTATCAATGAGTAGGAGGGACATGAGATTCAAATCAAAACTTTGGAGGATTCAATGGCTAAGGTTGAGGATAATTTAAGGGTTGTCATGGCAATAATATGTATGACCATGGAGAATAGCTATGAAGGAGTCAAGAAATTGAATGTCGAAGTTAAATCAATGTTAGGATTTTACAAAGGTACATCTAGTTCCCCCATTGGTAGTATGAAATCAAAGAGGAATATTAATTATTAATGAGAATATTTTTGCAGGTAATGAGAAGGCTTCTAGTTATTTCTTGAGTCTAGCTACTAGAATTTGAATCAAGGACAAGGGTGTGACTCCCATTGACACCATTGTTAGTAAAGTTTGTATCATTAATGAAGACATTATCCAAAACAATGAAAGTTTAATTAAAAATCTATAAGATCTTTGGGGCTCTATTCCCCTATTTTTGTTTCTTTTGCTTTTCTTTTTTCCAGTTGTTGGTTAATGTATGTTTCTTTTTGATTGGATTTTCTTGTTGTAAAGGGTTTCAAGTCCCTTCAAAATCTATTTTTCTTTAATAAAAAATAGTAAAATATATAGTTGATTAACTTGTTAAGAAAAAATACTAAAATTTAATTTATTTTTTAAAACATGATGCATTAGAGAAAATAATCTATGTGAAGATGATATAATTATTTCCTATCTTGGATAAATAATTAAGACAAAAGGTGACACAAAATGAAAAGAGTTATATTTAAGTGCATGCAAATATTCAAATTTATTTAAAGTATATGTTTATAAAAATAGTAAAAATATATATTAATGCACTAAAGTTTCAAGTTATCAATCTAAAAAAATGAAGAAAAAAGATAAACTTTACCATATAAAGAGTGATGTTCCATGAAACTTCAATTTCAATATTGCAACTAGATTTTAGTATTTATTGTGTAAAAGACTCTATTCAAATAATTTTTAATTTTTTGAAAAATACCAACATCACAAAATGTACTTAAAATATATACCTTTTATTAGTTTACACCATTTTAAAATCCAAAACATGTATGTCACTTTTTAGTAATTCAATTTAAAAAGTTATATTGGTGTTGGACATCTCCTTTATAAGAGTGTGACACAACTTTTTACGTTGTATTTTATTATCTATTGTAGAGGATAAAATATGGATGGGGTCCTAGAACAATGATTTGCACATAAAAAAGACCCCAAAACCAATATTTTATACTTACATTTGAATTGTATTGATATGGAAAGTAAATGTAGATGACTAATATTGAAATTAAGAAATAAAGGTACTTACCTCTGAAAAAGAACCTGCTAAAAACCCTGTCAAATAGTCTCAGAAACTGTTGATTTTTGTGATATTGAATAGAAACTGCGAGATCTACAAAACTCAGAAATCTTTTCTCCAAATTCACACAGGTCAACTTTGACCTTTTAAAAGGTCAAGGATGACCTCAAGCAAATGAAGGTCAACTTTGACTTTGTTCGCAGGTCCCGGAAGTTCGACGAAAAGGGTATCCAAATATCTTCTCAGATCTGAAACTCCGCACCTATACGTGCAAGAAAAAGAGGATTTTTGTTGTTTGTTTGGGGGGTTTGCCTTGGTCAAACCCCGGTTTGGAATCAACCTTAATATTGAAATTGAAATGGAGAATGCTAGCAAGTAGTAGAAGTAGATCTAACAATGAAGCTATGACATTCAATATATATGCAATTGTATTTGAAATGTAATCAAGTATGTTAATATGAAATCTTGAACACAACAATGAATGTAAATCAAACCTCCATGATTGTATGCTTGGAATCCACCTTGAGAGAAGAATGAATAGATCTTGAAGATGGACAAAGGATCTTGAAGGAAGATCACACCACCATGATGGCTAGATCTAGGTTTTGAATGCTTGAATCGTTGATCTTCAATGGAGAACTTGAATGGAGAAGAGGACTTGAATGCTTGAATGGATGCTTGATCTTTCTTGAGAGCTCCTTGATCATGAAATTGCTTGAGATAGATGTGAAAATGAGAGGGTAAGGCTCCCTTTTATAGTGATCTAGGGCACAAGAGGGGCCTCATAGAAAACAATAATTAAGGGCCCATGACACAAAACTCTAGAGAGGTGCACATGGAGGGAAATTAAATTAAAGTCTTGACACAAAAATCTAGGAGGGGACCACCCTTGATATAGAAATGAAATAATTATTTAAGAGCATTGTTACAAAATTTGAAGTAAGGCCAACCCCAAAGTTAATTTGAGCATTAGGCACAAAACTTGAGAAAGGATAATCTCCAATAATAAATTAGGAATCCTATACAAATCTTGAGAAAGGTCCACCTCAAATATTAATTTGAGAATTCGACACTTAATCTGAGAAATAGTGGCCCCAAAGAGGGAAAAGACAAGATTTTGATGAAATCCTGCAACCGAAGGCTAACCCTGAGGAACCCAAACCTTAGGGTCAAGTTCAAGGTCAACCCTGACTAGGTTAGGGTCAAGGTCGACCTTGACCTTATGGTCAAAAACCTTAGGTACTTAGTCCAGATTGCCAGGAAAATGCTAGTAAGAAGTAGGAAATGGGGTAGAACTAGGTAAAAAAGCTAGATCCAAGTCAAATATCCATTCAAGGTGTTTGACATGACCCTAACCCACTTACTCAGAGGGCTAAATGCTCTTAACATGGAAGTGCTTCCATTTTAAGATGATACATTAAGCCCCCACTTTAGCAAGAGTATGGACTCGATGCAAACTCTTGGTAAAGGAGAAGAAAGAGGAGATCCAAGTGGATTCACAAAGAGATAAAATAACACTTAGCTAAGGGCACAAGTCCCTAGACTAAGGATTCTAACTCAACATACATGCATGAGAGTGTCAACAAAACAAGGGTTAGTACTAAACAACCCAAATCAATTAGCATAAGAAACCTCACTAAGAAATATTTCTCATACTAATATCATATTTGGAAAGCTATCATAAAAGCATAAATGATTACATAGGAAAGACAAGAGCAACACTATAAATAACATAGCTTCATGATCCTATCCTACTAGCATGAAAGCAGAAAAGAAAGAAAGGAGAAAGTGATTACCTTGCCCAGTAAGATGCCCACCTTACTGTGAATCACCCTAAAGGGAGAGCCCAACAGGTTCACCCATAAACTGTGCTTGCAATTGTAATGTGTCTTCTAATGGCTTCTGGAATATCCATAGATCCACCTTCTTGTATCACTATGAATATGAAATGCGTGTCTCCTCAGGATTTAGCAACTTATGTGCGTTACCATTGGAAGATTTAGCATATAGGTGCATGTCTTTTCAGGATTTAGCAACTTATGTGCTTTACCTTCCAAGATTTAGTGTATTTGAATTTTTTTGAAAAATGCATGTCTCCTCAGGATTTAGCAACTTATGTGCGTTACCTTCAGAAGATTTAGCATATGAATACATGTCTTTTCAGGATTTAGCAACTTATGTGTGTTACCTTCCAAGATTTAGCATATAAAAATAAAAAACTATAGTATAAGGGAGACCCTATATATGCCCCCCTCCTTAAGATGGAAAAAACATACTATTTTTCCATTTTAAGGAAAGAAAAAGAACAAGGATAAAGTCTTCTTTAGCATCAAGACAATATCCATAGACAACTCCTAGTCCAAGCCAAGAAGGTCATAGCTCCTATGAGGCCATGGAAGAGATGAATGTAAAGAGATATCATGCAAGAAGTGAAAAGGAAGTAACCCTTAATAAGGGATAGCACACTATTCAGTTTCCAAGGTGAGAGATGTATCAACCATGGAAACCCAATGTCAAACAACAAATAAGGTTTGTATAAAGGACATAGGTCCTCAAATGCAAACCATAATTTTCATGTATGATTGGATATCACATAGTAGATAAATACTACTTAGCCAAGGAAAGAGGTGAATCCCTAGGAAGAAAAGAAGAGAATGCCATAAGGATATGCATGAAATAACAATGCATAGATTTGAATAAGATAGAAAATCATACCAAGCCCCTAAGGCTAAAGCACTTCTATCAAATTCACAATCCGTATTTGCTACTCCATGTGTGAAAAGCTAGCAATGTTAAGATCAAAATCTCAAGACCAAAACCCTAGCACGAACAAGTATGAAATAAAAATGCATATATTTGACTAAGATAGAAAATCATACCAAGCCCTTGAGGCTAAAGTACTCCTATCAAACTCACAATCCGTATTTATTACTGCATGCTAATAATACTAAGATCAGAGCCTCTTGATCAAAACCATAGCATGAATATGTGCATGAAATAACCATGCATAGATTTGACTAAGATAGAAAATCATGCCAAACCCCTGAGGCTAAAGCACTTCTATCAAACTCACAATCTATATTTATTACTTCATGTGTGAAAATAGAAGAGAAGGAGAAGGCATCCTTGCCCCCCAAGTGTAGGAACAAAGATGAAAGAGGATACCTACTTCACAAAGCAAAGAGATATCCTATTTACAACAATGTATAGTATATCCTTAGCGAGAGATATTGACCCCTACATCCAAGAGTATAGATAATCGTGAAAAGGATATGTCACTTATGGAAAAGGATCCTCAATAAAAGAGATCTTATCACAAAGACCCCCACTAAAGAAGAGCACTCTAGATAAAATATCATCTTCCAAAAGGTGGGAACGAAGATTCAATCATCATGCCTTCCATGAAGAAGAGCAAGAGGAATCTTTGGAATGAGAGAAAACAACTCTAACACAAAGCAAGAGTAAAAGATTATATCAAACATAATGTGCAACATAGAGAAGAAGTATCGACCTAGGACAACAACTTCTCATTTAAGAAGGTTATCCATAGTCAAAACATCTGTCAATATGATGAAATAATATTGTAATATAAGCAAATACCACTAAGCTAAGGAAAGGAGTTCCCCTAGACAAAGAGAAAGAAGGAAGAACCTTGCCCCCCAGGGACAAAAGGCAAGGGATACCTTTGAAAAACACATATCATAGAAAAGATATCTGGAATAATAGAAGAGAGCAATGGATGAAAAGCTAACATAACCAATTAAGCTCAAAGCAGAAATATACCTCTTGCCCCCTAGTCTAGAGGAGAAAAGGTCTATGTTATATATGAATGAGGGGTAAAATTATGAATAAATCTCAAAGGGGAAGTTTCTTTTCTTTTATATTTATGGATTAGATAATATGGAGAAGGTACTTTGAAGAATATTTGCACATCATGAACCATAGTTTGAACCTCAACATAAGCATGGGAATAACTAGGAATAGATGATAGAACATTAGGAATCAGATTAGGAAAGATAGGATTATGATTAGGAAGTTTAGGAACACTAGTAAAAGTGTAGGAAGTGATATGAATGGAAGACACAACTGGAGGAACACTTGGAACCACAGTTGGAAAAGGGTGTGAATAGATATAAGTAATATTATGGTAAGAATATTGTGAGGTAGGATATTGATTTTCCATAAGGTCACTACTAAGGAGAAGAGCGTTAAGGGAATGCCTATCTTTCTTCACTAATGCCTCATCACTAGAAGAAATCCCAAATTGAGGTGAAGGATCTATAATGTCATCTTCTTTCGCATAAGGGAAATGGTTTTTAGAGAGTATGTCATCCTTTTGTATCAAAAATTCTTCACAAGGAGGGGATAAATCAATGTATTTATCCCAAATAGGAGGATTATCCACAATGGTTTCATGAGGAATAGAGTAATCAACATCGAAATCCAAAGGATCATCCCAAATAGGAGGATTATCAAAAATGGCTTCATAAGGAAGAGAGTAATCAACACCGAAATCCAAAGGTTCATCCCAAATAGGAGGATTTTCCAAAATGGTTTCATGAGGAAGAGAGTAATCAACATCCAAATCCAAAGGTTCATCCCAAATAGGAGGAGTATCATCCCTATCCATAAAGCGCATTGTAGGAGTGTCAGAAGTCCTTAAAGCTTGATCCCTAAAGGGGAAAGAAGGTAAATTGTATTCTAAAGTAGGCTCATAGAAAAGACATATATTAGGAGAAGAATTAACATCAATCCCTAACTCATCTTTGTAAAGGTCAATTGAAGAGGTTGTAGAGGAAGATGAAATAGGAATAGGATCAATGGAGATCCCATTCAAATAATTTTCATCCTCACTTCCATGTACCTCATTAAAGGATCTATCATCTTGAACAAAAAAAGTCTCATCAAAGTACTCAAAACAAGAATAATACATGTTGAATACTAAAAGCATGAAAATGTAAATATTTTTGTATTTTTAAAGAA
Organism: Chamaecyparis obtusa; assembly: GCA_027943335.1. NCBI lineage: Eukaryota > Viridiplantae > Streptophyta > Pinopsida > Cupressales > Cupressaceae > Chamaecyparis > Chamaecyparis obtusa. The sequence goes on along the minus strand of BSBK01013630.1, from coordinate 278,142 downwards.
ATTTTGCAATTTTTTTTTTATAAATTTTTGAAATGTAAATGCAAGGGCATAAAAGAAATCTAATCTTAAGGCAAGAAAACAAATGATCTAACACCAAAAAGAAAGAGTTGTCTATCGCGGGTTCACCAAAATGTAGAGGATAAAATATGGATGGGGTTCTAGAACAATGGTTTGCACATAAAAGAGACCCCAAAACCAATATTTTATACTTACATTTGAATTGTATTGATATGGAAAGTAAATGTAGATGACTAATATTGAAATTAAGAAATAAAGGTACTTACCTTCGAAAAAGAACTTGCTGAAAACCCTATCAAATAGTCTTAGAAACTATTGATTTTTGCGAGCTTGAACCGAAACTGCGAGATCTACAAAACCCAGAAATCTTTTCTCCAAATTCACATAGATCAACTTTGACCTTTTAAAAGGTCAAGGAAGACCTCAGGAAAATGAAGGTTGACTTTGATTTTGTTCATACGTCCCGAAAGTTCGGCGAAAAGGGTATCCAAATATCTTCTCAGATCTGAAACTCCACACCTGTACCTGCAAGAAAAAGAGGATTTTTGTTGTTTGTTTGGGGGGTTTGCCTTGGTCAAACCCCGGTTTGGAATCAACCTTAATATTGAAATTGAAATGGAGAATGCTAGCAAGTAGTAGAAGTAGATCTAACAATGAAGCTATGACATTCAATAGATATGCAATTGTATTTGAAATGTAATCAAGTATGTTAATATGAAATCTTGAACACAACAATGAATGTAAATCAAACCTCCATGATTGTATGCTTGGAATCCACCTTGAGAGAAGAATGAATAGATCTTGAAGATGGACAAAGGATCTTGAAGGAAGATCACACCACCATGATGGCTAGATCTAGAGTTTGAATGCTTGAATCATTGATCTTCAATGGAGAACTTGAATGGAGAAGAGGAATTGAATGCTTGAATGGATGCTTGATCTTTCTTGAGAGCTCCTTGATCATGAAATTGCTTGAGATGAGATGTGAAAATGAGAGGGGAAGGATCCCTTTTATAGTGATCTAGGGCACAAGAGGGGCCTCATAGAAAACAATAATTAAGGGCCCATGGCACAAAACTCTAGAAAGGTGCACATGGAGGGAAATTAAATTAAAGTCTTGACACAAAACTCTAGGAGGGGACCACCCTCAATATAGAAATGAAATAATTATTTAAGAGCCTTGTTACAAAATTTGAAGTAAGGCCAACCCCAAAGTTAATTTGAGCATTAGGCACAAAACTTGAGAAAGGCTAATCTCCAATAATAAATTAGGAATCCTATACAAATCTCGAGAAAGGTCCACCTCAAATATTAATTTGAGAATTCAACAATTAATCTGAGAAATAGTGGCCCAAAGAGGGAAAATACAAGATTTTGATGAAATCCCGCAACTGGAGGCTAACCCCGAGGAACCCAAACCTTAGGGTCAAGGTCGAGCTTGACCCTGACTAGGTCAGGGTCAAGGTCGACCCTGACCAGGTCAGGGTCAAGGTCGACCTTGACCCCATAAGGTCAACCTTGACCTTATGGTCAAAAACCTCAAGTATTTAGTCCAGATTGCCAGGAAAATGCTAGGAAGAAGTAGGAAATGGGGTAGAACTAGGGGAAAAGCCAGATCCAAGTCAAATATCCATTCAAGGTGTTTGACATGACCCCAAACCACTTACTCAGAGGGCTAAATGCTCTTAACATGGAAGTGCTTCCATTTTAAGATGACACATCTATTATTTATTTTTATATATGATATTCTTAGTGTGGCACTTGATCAGTCCCCAAGTGGGAGATTGTTGGTTTGTGGTGACTAATCAGGCAAGTATTGTACGCTTTTCATTTATCATGGGGTTAAATCGTCAAGCATTTTTGAGTTGACACGTAAAGCATTTCCCTAGGTTGACTCATCAAGCATTTCCCTAGGTTGACGAGTCAATTATTTTTTTAGGGTTAACTTGTTAATCGACATAAGTCTTGTTATAATGGCTCAAGGTGAGGGTTTTCTCTTTATGATAATTTCATAGCTTCTTGCAGCACTATTGAGTTGCAAGGGATTGTAGATTGTAACAGGTAGAAATTAATGAATAATAAGATTGGACTCTCTGTTTGGTAGAGGTAGCCCAAGATTGGGTGAATCACATTAAACCTTTATGTCTTTTTGTTCTACTTATGTGTGATTTATTCCTTTACATTATTGATTATATTTATATGTATATGTTAGATTTATGTCTGCTAATCCTAACAAGTGGTATTAGAGAGGGTTGTTTTTTTAGTTATCCTCTACAAGAAGGTCTCATGGTTGAGTGGGAGTAATAGAATGTGAGGGTAAGTTGAAGGTTGTGAAGTTTAATGGGAAAAAATTTCAGTTATGGAAAATGCAAATGGAGGACTATCTCTATCAGAAGGATTTATGGCGGCCATTGGGAGGAAAATCCAAGAAACCGACAGTAATGTCTGATGAGGATTGGGATATTTTAGATAGGAAGGCACTTAACAACATTTGTTTATGCCTAGAAAAATCGGTGGCATTCAATATTACACAAGCAAAGACAATTGAAGAGTTGATGGAATTCCTAACGAAGTTATATGAAAATCCTTCCGCTTCAAATAAGGTATTTCTTATGAAGTGTTTATTTAATATGAAAATGGTAGAAGGTGGGTCAGTTTCTAATCATTTAAATGAGTTTAATACAATTACCAGTCAATTGTATTTTGTTAATGTCAATTTTGATGAAGAAATTAGGGTTCTTTTGATTCTATGTTATTTTCCTGAAAGATGGAATGGCTTGGTAATAACTGTTAGTAACTTTGTTTTGGGTTCAAATAGCCTAAAATTTGATGATGTTGTTGGTGTTATTCCAAGTGAGGAAATTCGTAGTAAAAGCTTAGTGGATCCACATCAAGTAGTGTTTTGAATGCAAAAATAAGAGTTAGATCAAGGGACAGAGGAAATAATTTTGGAAGTCATGTGAAAACATGAGGAAAATCAAAGGGAAAGAGGTCTCAATCTAGAGGACCAAATGATTGCTGGTACTGTGATAAACTAGTTCATAAGAAGAAATATTGTTGGTCTTAGAAGAATAAAGAAGGAGAAAAACAAGAAGGTAATAAGGAGGCAAATGTGCTAAGTAAAAAATATGAAGAGGATGTTTTTATTCATTCCCTTGAAAATGTTGATGATTCATGGGTTCTAGATTCAAGGGCATCATTTCATGCTACACCCCATAGAATCTATTTTCCTGATTATGTCCAAGGGGATTTTGGGCTAGTTTATTTGAGAAATAATGAACCTTGTCATATTTTTGGAAAGGGAAGAATTAAGATTAAGTTGTAGAATGGGAATCATTATCTACTACAAGAGGTACGACATGTTCCAAGATTGAGTAGGAATTTAATTTCAACAGGCCAACTAGGTGATGAAGGTTGCATAGTCACTTTTAATGACAAAAAAAAGGAAGATGTCAAAAGGTTCCTTAGTAGTATAAAAAGGTGTGAAAGAAGACATCTTATATCTTTGTATAGGTCATATTGTTCCTTCTACTTTAATTGTTATAGAGAAAAGTCAATGTTCAGGAACAATTGTTGTAGTTGAGCAGGTAGAATTTGAAACAATCATTGTGGATTCTGAAATAGCACTATGGCACAATAGACTTGGGAACGTGAGTGAAAAAGGTATGAAATTACTTCATTGAAAGCAAGTTTTACTGGGTCTAAATGTGTCAATATGGATTTATGTGTATGGAAAACAAAAGAGAGTTAGTTTATAAAGAGTGGGAAGGAAAAGAAAGATGAGAAATTAGAGCTTGTGCATACAGATCTATGGGGACTAGCTTAGGTATCTTCCCTTGGTGGATCTCTATATTATGTTATGTTCATTGATGATGCAACTAGGAAATTATGGATTTATTTCCTTAGAAAAAAATCTGATGTATTTGAAACTTTTAAAAAATGGAAAAGCTTGGTTGAGAATGAGACTGGTAAAAGACTAAAATTTCTCATATTTGATTATAGTAGTGAGTATTTAAGTAAAGAGTTTGAAGATTATTGTTCCTCTAATGGTATTCATAGGCAGAAAATAGTTCCAAGGACTCCACAAAAAAATGAAGTGGATGAACATATGCATAGGACAATAATGGAGCATGTAAGGACTATGAGGTTGCATGCTGGACTGCCCTTAAATGTGTGGGAAGATGTTGTAAATAATATTGTTTATTTAATCAATAGAGGTCCATCTACTCCTTTGGGTTTTGGTATTCTAGAGGAAGCATGGATAGGTAAGAAGGTGAGTTATTCTTTTTCAAAACCTTTAATTATGAAGCATTTGCACATATAGATTTTGAAAAATAGAACCAAGATGGAAGCTAAGTCAAAGAAATGTATATTTTTTGGATATGGAATTGATGAATTTGGATATAAATGTTGGTATGTTGAAACTCATAAAATTGTAAGAAGCAGGGATGTTGACGTAGGATAGGCAAGGAGGATCCAATTAAGGATAGTCCTCACAAGTAGCCAAACACCACAATGCAGAATAACACAACAAGACAATTATTTTCAACTGAATTTCCATTAACATGCCCAGTTGTAAGGCCTTCTAGGTTATGGCCAATTACAATCAAGAAACAATTCAACAAGATCAACAAAGATCCAATCCCAACCCCAGCTAGTCCAGTTCTGAAAATAATCAGCAACTAATGGAAACACTAAGGCAGATCTAAACTTGAGCTCGCAAGCCTCCAAGCAATCTCCTTGTCTCCAAGCAAACAACCACTAGCTCTGCTATTAAAAACTATCAGATAACAATCTGATCTTCAAGATCTCACAGGATCCAGATCTTATCAACGAATTCTACTAACTCCCATCATGCTAAACAACTACCCCAAACACTCCTTAAATACTAATCTTCAGCCACAAGTCAGCTAGATGACATAATTAACTCCTAAGCCAAGTCAGCTCCTATTACAAACAAATATTAAATGCAACAATAGTCAGATCTCAAATAGCCTTACAAACATTTAATTCTCCATGTTGGCCTCTAGATCTACATAGGAGAATACAACAAAAGATACCAACAATAAATGCACCAAGTCAGCCAACCAAATCACCAAGAACTCTATTCAGTAAACCAGAACTACCGAGCACCAGAGAAATAATTGAGCACCAATGAAACAACCGACCAAGCCAAGAAACACCGAGCAACACATGCATCACCGAGCGCAAGTTCTAGTGAGCACAAGAAGTTCCACCAAGTTCCTTCAGCAATCGAGTTTCCTTCAATAACTGAGACTGTCGGTTAAAGCTACAACTAAGTACCACAAAACCAAAACAACACACCTCCATGTAGATTCACTGAGTACCCTAGAATGCCCCTACATTAGATGACATATTCAATAAAAAAGTGTTGTACAAAGATCAGTTGCAGTAGCATGAGAAGAAAGAAAATGATTATATAGTGCTAGATGATACTCCAAAAGATGATGTTCTAGTGGTTCCTCATACTCGATAACAAAAAAAACAACAAATACTACAAACTCCAGTGAATGTTAGACTCAGTAGACCTCATGAAAGGTTCTCTCCCTCTTTGTATTCAATTTTATTAATAGATGTTGGTGAACTAGAAGGATATGATGAAGTTGTTTATGTGGATAAAAAGGTTTAGTAGGAGCTTTCCATGGAAGAAGAAATGGACTCCTTGCTGAAAAATCATACTTGGGAATTATGTAAGTTACCTACAGGGAAAAAGGCATTACCAAATAAATGGGTTTATAGGCTGAAAGAGGATGATGGAGGCAATAAAATATTTAAAGCCAGGTCAGTTGTAAAGAGATTTACATGGAAAAAGGGTATTGATTTTGATGAGATATTTTCTCCAGTTGTAAAAATGACTTCTATACACACTATTTTAAGTATTGTGGCTACTAAAAATTTGCATTTGGAACAACTTGATGTTAAAACAACTTTTCTCCATGGTGATTTGGAAGAAGAAATATATATGCAACAACAACAAGGTTTTGAGGTTAAAGGTAAGGAGAATTTAGTGCGCATATTGAAGAAAAGTTTATATGGCTTAAAGCAAGCACCTCGACAATGGTATATTAAATTTGATAGTTTTATGGTTGAGCATGGGTACAGTTAATGTAATTTAGACCATTGTGTTTATTTTAAGAGGTTGGATGATGAAAACTATATTATTTTATGTTTATATGCTAACGATATGCTTGTAGAAAGGTCTAACATGGATCATATTAAGGAGTTGAAAAAATAGTTAGCACATTCATTTTATATGAAGGATTTGGGGGAAGTAAAACAAATCCTTGGTATGAAAATTCATAGAGATAGGAAGAACAAAAAAATGACTCTATCTCAAGTTGATTATATTGATAAGGTGTTGCACAGATTCCATATGGAGAATGCAAAAGCTGTCAGTAGACCTTTTCCTATTCATTTGAAATTGACTAAGGAGATGTGTCCAAAGACACAAGAGGAAGAAGACAAAATGTCCAAGGTACCATATGCTTTAGCTATAGGTATTTTGATGTATGCCATGGTATGCACTAGACCAAATGTTGCACATGTTATAGGAGTTGTTATTAGGTGTATGAGTCATCCTGGAGTTGAGCATTGGAATGTAGTCAAATGGATTCTTAGATATTTGAGAGGTACATCCAATAAATGTTTATGTTTTAGGGGCTCTAATACTGATTTACAAGGCTATGTTGACTCAGACTTGGTAGGGGATTAGGATACTAAGTGGAGTACCACAGGTTATGTATTTTCTGTTGGTGAGATAGTAGTAAGTTTTATTTCTCGACTACAGAAGGTGGTTGATTTATCCACTACAAAGGTGGAGTATGTTGATGCTACAGAGGAAACTAAGGAGATGATATGGCTACAATTTTTCACGGAAGAGTTCAGAAAATCACATACTGACAATTATTTGTTTATAGATAGCTAGAGTGTCATCCATCTCACAAAGAATTATCCCTTGCATTCAAAGACCAAACATCTACAGTTGAGGTATAACTTCATTAATTTAGTATTGGATAATGGACAATTAAAGCTAGAAAAGATACATACAAATGAAAATCTAGCGGATATGTTTACAAAGGTAGTGACAAGGGAGAAGTTGAACTCCTCTTCAACTTCAGTTGGTCTTCATGACTAAAAATAATAAAAATAACAACAAAGTCCAGGGTGGGTCAATCCAGTGGGAGCTTTAGGGGTAGCGGTGTTGCTACAAGATCAGTCTCCAAGTAGGAGGTTTCTTAGTGTGGGGCCTGATTAGTCCCCACATGGGAGATTATTGGTCTGTGGTGAATGATCAGGCAAGTACTATACACTTTTCACTTATCATGGGGTTAACTTGTCAAGCATTTTTGAGTTGGCATGTCAAACATTCCCCTAGGTTGACTCGTCAAGCTTTTCCCTAGGTTGACTCGTCAAGTATTTTTTAGGGTTAAATTCTTAACCAACATAAGTCTTGTTATAATGGCTTGGGGTTAGGGTTTTCTCTATATGAGAATTTCATAGCTTCCTGCAATGATATTGAGTTGTAAGGGGTTGTAGATTGTAATAGGTAGAAATTACTGGATAATAAGATTGAACTCTTTGTTTGGTGGACATAGCCCAAGATTAGGTGAACCATGTTAAATATTTGTGTCTTCTTGTTCTACTTATGTGTTCTTTATTCCCTTGCATTGTTGATTATATTTGCATGTAACTGTTAAATTTTTATCTGCTAATCCTAACAATGATTATATTTGCATGTAACTATTAAGTTTATGTATGCTAATCCTAACAGATATCATTGATATCATAATTGATTATATGATGCATTTTAATTATATTATAAGGATTTATAGTCCTACAAAAATGATTGTATATAATAATATTTTGAATGAGAATTATTGTCTTACTTCCCATATGGTTCTAGAACTATATACAATATTTTGAGAGTTTGTATGATTTTTTTATTATATAAATGATATTGGATCAATTGATTATATGTATAATATTTACTCGTACCTTTATGCTCATGTAAATCTAACATAGATTTTTGTTATTTATTATATTATTACCTTGGGGAATTAATTCTATTAATTGGTAACATCTTCTCAAGGTTTATTTAATTTGAATTATGACATCCATAATGTTGAGCTCAAGATTTCTATGGATATGTGAAATCTTTTGTATCATCTTTGACTTATATTGATGTGACATATTATATGTATGGTTGATTTATAATATATTTAATGTCATCTTTTATGTGTGACACCAATTATATCATAATTGTTTACAATTGTGTATAACTTCTTTCATGTCATGATTCTACTTGAGGAGGGTTTGAAAGGTTAGGGTGTAAAATAGTTTTATACCATAAATTTTTGATGCAGGGGCATTCTAGGGTACTCGGTGAATCTGCATAGGGGGTGTATGTTTGGCCGGTGTTACTCGGTTGCAGCCTTGACCGACGACCTTGGTCATTGAAGGAAGCTCACTCGCTGAAGGAACTCGGTAACCTCTGGCACTCGGTGAAAGTGTTACTCGGTGATGCCTACAATGCTCAGTCGACACTGGTGCTCGATGATGCCTAGCATGCTCAGTTATTTCACTATTGCTTGGTAGTTCTGGTTTACCGACTGGAGTTCTGTATGATTTGTTGGGCCGAATTGGTGAATTTATTATTGGTAGCTGTTGTTATAGGCTGACATGTTGGATTAAATGTTTGTAAGGCTATTTTGATGCCAACTTGTATTGAATTTAATATTTGTTGGGGGGAGTTAATGGTTTCATCTAGTTGACTTGTGGTTGATGACTAGTATTTAAAGGGTGTTTGGGGTAGATGTTTAGGAATCAAGGGAGGAGATTAGTAGAAGTTCATGACTTGGAAGACTTAGTGAATCAGATCTGAGGTTCTATAAGCTAGAGTTGGTGAAGTTGTGGAAAGGATCTTGCATGATCTTGCAGATCAGATTGTTATCTGATAGTTTGTAGTTACAAAGCTAGTGGTTTGCACACTTGGAGACAAGGAGATTGCTTGGAAGCTTGTGAGATCAAGTTTAGATCTACCTGAATAGAGGTAAAATGGATTCACCTCTATTGGAATGAAAAAAAGGGGGAAATATGAGATCTATTCTCAAACCCAAATTCCCAAAGAAGAGATCCAATTTGATCAACCAAGAGGTTAATACACAATCAAATCAATTTATGATGAATATAGAAGAGAGAGAGAGAGTAAATCCAATATTTCCCTATGAATGAAATTATGCTTGGAATATGGAATAATTGAAATACAAATACTAACCTCAAATTAGGGAAAATCTGGAAAATGTCAAATTCTGATGTCTGTGTATACTTTCAGGTAATTCTATAACCTAGTTTGGATTGGAAATGCTGAGATAGAGAAAACCCAGAAATCTTTCTCCAAGATGAGCTCAGGTCAGGTTTGACCCTCATAAAAGGTCAAATACTACATTCTTTATTTGAAGTCTGATTCAAATTCTATTCACAGATCTTAGAAGTTTGCCGAAAAGGGTATCCAAATTTTCTCTCACATATAAAATTTTGCACCTGTACCTGCAAGAAAATGGGGGTTTTTGTTGTATGGGGGGTTTGCCTTGGTCAAACCCCAATTTAGGAATTAACCTTGAAATTGAATTGAAATATAGTGTGCATAAACAAAGTAATTGAAACAAATCACCTCGCTTATGTTGAAGTCCTTATAGAGGATTCGAATCCTCAAATCCACAAGTAGGAATGCTTCAATGGATGTAGGATGAATGTAGGATGTCTCCAATCAATGACATTTGATCTTCAACACCAATCTTGACTTGATCTTTGCATATGAGAAGGCTTGAATGAATGTAGAAGGATGGATCATCAAAGGGGGCTCCAAAGAGATCAAATCCTTCAATAGCTAACAATGGATCTCCTTGATGGATGAATGCTTGAACACTTGAATGCTTGAAGACTTGCTTGAATTATTGAGAGTTCTTGAGCATGAAAACTTGATGGAGAGATGTGAATAATTGATGTCAATTGCTTGATTGCGGATGAGAAAATGAGAGAGGAAGACCTTTTATAGTGAACTAGGGAACAATCCTCTAGAGGGGCCACCTTGGAGAATTAAATCCCAAAACCCAAAATGGCTAACCCGAAGGTGGGAAAATAAATATCCCAAAAGCCCGATGCCCATAAATCTAGGATTCTAGAAATTTGAATGAGGGGGGAAAAATCAAGGTTGGACCTAACCTAGTCAGTTTCAACCTTGATGTTGACCTATTCAGGTTTGAGCTTGATCCTGACCTAGTCAGGATCAACCTCGAAATCAACCCTAGGTCCAGATTTAGTCAGAACCAGGTCAGAAGGTCCCGAGGATGCCCAAAAACCTAGAAATGATATCAAAATAGGAAAGAATGTCAGGGATAGAAATAAAATCCTATGATTACTATGATGAAGGCTAGGAGGACCTATTTCTAAATCCTACCTAGAAAATAGAGCCATGGAAGAGGGAAATTAAGGAGAATCCTTGGGATCCTAACCCTAATTTCACCTAGAATGAAGAAATCAAGTGCCGGGAAGAAGTGGAAAGTGAGGAGAAAGCCAAATACATGCAAAGACCTGATCAAGGTGCTTAACATGACCAAAAACCACTTAATTAGAGGGCTAAACACTCTTATCATGGAAATTCTTCCATTTTAAGATGATACACTACCTTAGGGTTTCCATTAGCTTCTGATTGTCTTAAGAGCTGAACTACCTGAAATTGTATTGGATTTGTTTGGATCTTGCAAAAATTTTTTTGATTGTAATTGGCCCTAACTCAGAAGGCCTTACAGCTAAGCATGTTAATGAAAGTCAGAGTTAAATAATTACTTTGTTGTTGTGTTGTTGAGTATTCCACTATGTTGTTCTGAAGCTGCAAGGTTTGGACTGTACTTAATTGGATCCACCATCCTTGACTGCATTAGGTGGTATCAGAGCTAAGAGTTGATCTAGTTGGTGAAGAGATTGTATGATCTAGATTGCAGATCTATGGCATTGAACTTATGGATCTTGCCCTAGTTGTTTGTTCAAGGTGACAAGTTGAGATTTGACTTGCATATGACTTGGAGATTTCCACAAGGTTGTCGGTGAGGGTTTTTTATAGAGGGTTTGTTGCATATATTTAAGGATACCTCTGAGGAGATTGGACCCTAGAGTTATTTATGATCTTTGTGATACTATTGAATCTTGGATCATAGAGAAGGTGAAATTAGATTTCAGATCTGAGATGGAGTTTATGAAGAATGACATGGTCACCGAGATCATGAGAGTTGTTACTAGTATACCTCATAATGTTGGTACTGAAGATGGTTCCGAGGAAGATGCTAAGGAATTTGAACCTACTAGATCTAGTGGTGATAATTAGAGGGATAGATCTGGTGAAGAAAGAACTACTTGGTTGCCTAGATCTTGAGCTCGGTTAAGTAGCAATTACCAAATGGAAGTTTCTACTTTCTCTGGTATTTTGAAACCTGAGAACTTGATTGATTGGATTGGTGAACTTGAAGATTTCTTTGAGATGGAAGAAATTGAAGATCCTCTTCAGGTGAGATTAGCACAAACAAAGTTGAAAGGACATGCTGCTCTTTGGTGGAAGGAACTACAAAGAGCTAGAGAAGATGAAGGTGAAACAAAGATCAATTAGTGGAGGTTGATGGTGACTAAGTTGAAAGCTAAGTTAATACCTTCTGACTATGAGCTTGAATTGTTTAAGAAGTTGCAAAATCTAAAACAGAAGGATCTGTCTATTGAAGATTATACCGAGGAGTTCTACAAACTTACTATTCAGTCTGGACACTGAGAGCTTGGTAAGGAAAAGGTAGCTCAGTATGTGAATGGTCTGAGATTCAATATTCAAGATGAGCTTGGTATGATCAAGATTGATTTTGTTGAAGATTCTTATCAGTATGCTCTGAAGGCAAAAGATAAGTTGAAGAGGAAACAACATAGTAATCCCCAAGGGAAGGAAAAGATTGATCACTTAGTGAGGGATAAACCGACTAATGCAAAAGATGAATAGAAACCTGTGGAATTGAAGAAGAAGATATGTAGAGTTATCTTTAAGGGTACTTTCTATAACTATGGAGAGGAAGGACATTGTTATTTTGAGTGTATGAAAAAGAAGCTTGGTGACCAATGGAATGCTGTGGTGAATGAGAATGAACCTGAATCTGAGAACTTGCTACTTCGGCAAACATTGCTTGGTACAAAGGAGGAACCTTGTCAGAGGAGTAACTTGTTTAGGACCCAATGCAAGTTTGGAGGTAAACTCCATGATGTTATTGTTGATAGTGGTAGTATTGATAACCTTGTTGTTGAGGACATGGTTCAGAAACTTGGGTTGAATAGAATGAAGCATCCTTGTCCTTATAGGATTGGCTGGTTACAAGATGTTCATGGTCTAGAAGTAAGGGAACAATGCTTTATTGATGTTCAGATTGGCCAGTATAAGGATCTTATGGTATGTGATATTGTGAAGATGAATAGTTGTGATATATTGCTTGGTAGACCTTGGCAATATTATTGCAGGGCTATGTATGAATGTGTAAGAAATATGTTTACTGTTGAGAAGGATGACATGAAGTTTTCCCTAATGCCTTTACTAGATACAACACTTAGTAGGAGAAGCCTAAATATTGGTAGCCGGGTTGAGGTTGTGGATCCAGAGAAAATGAATGATCAATATGGAGAACTGACCTGTGTGTTGTCAAGAAAAGACTTGAAGAGATAAAGAAAGCTGAAGTGGAAGAGTATGCAAGCTGAAAAGGTGGACTTATATGTGAAGAACCAGTTCAGGGTTTATGTGCTGAATCTTGAAAGATGTTCTTCTAACATATGAACATCTTTTCAAACCTGGGGTGTCTGATGTAGGGGTATTCTAGGGTACTCGGTGAATCTACATGGGGGGTGTATGTTTGGCTAGTGTACTCAGTTGTAGTCTTGACCGATGGCCTCGTTCATTGAAGGAAGCTCGGTCATTGAAGGAACTTGGTAACCTCTAGTGCTCGGTGAAAGTGTTACTCGACAATGCCTATAGTGCTTAGTCGACACTGGTGCTCAGTTATTTCACTGTTGCTTGGTAGTTTCAATTTATAGACTAGAGTTCTGTGTGATTTGTTGGGCTAACTTGGTGCATTTATTGTTGGTAGCTATTGTTATAGGCCGACATGTTGGATTAAATGTTTGTAAGGCTATTTTGATGCTGACTTGTATTGAATTTAATATTTATTGGGGGGAGTTAATGGTTTCATCCAGCCGACTTGTGGTTGATGACTAGTATTTAAAGGGTGTTTGGGGTTTAGGAATTAGGGGAGGAGATCAATAGAAGTTCATGACTTGGAAGACTTAGTGAATCAGATATGAGGTTCTATAAGCTGGAGTTGGCAAAGTTGTGGAAAAGATCTTGCATGATCTTGCAGATCAGATTGTTATCTGATAGTTTGTAGTTGTAGAGCTAGTGGTTTGCACACTTGGAGATAAGGAGATTTCTTGGAGGCTTGCAAGCTCAAGTTTAGATCCACCTTAGGGTTTCCATCATCTTCTGATTGTCTTTAGAGCTGAACTAGCTGAAATTGTATTGGATCTATTTGGATCTTGCAGAATTGTTTCTAATTGTAATTGGCCCTAACCCGAAAGGCCTTACAACTGGGCATTTTAATGAAAAATAGAGTTAAACAGTTACTTTTTTGTTGAGTATTCCGCTGTGTTGTTCTGAAGCTACAAGGTTTGGACTGTCCTTAATTGGATCCACCATCCTTGACAGCATCAATTTTGTTTGAAATGGTGGGATGTAAACTTATCTAAGATAAGATATGTGGCTCATTATTAATGGAAAACATATTTTTTTAGGAGGAAAATGGGCTAATGAATTTGAAAATATAAACTATGTGAGATGCATTCATTAACTAACCACTTCCATGCTAACATTAAAAATACAAGAGAAAGAGGGGCTTCCAAACATAACTCTCAATATAAACCAAGTTAGATTAGAAACACCCATGGAGATAAATAGATGCCAATGCTAAACCCAAATTATATTAAGAAAGTATGCAAGAAAGTCCTCTTTCATGCAACAAAGGATTTTATTAAGAATGTGTAAATGTAAAAGTGCAATTGAACCAATTGATTTAATGAGGAAAATAAGATACATCTAGATACTAAATGTAAGCAATTGGCCCAATTAAGATGTGAAAATAGGTCTTGATTAAGAAATGAAATGAATGATAAAGTAGTCACCTTGAAATGTGTAGAGGAATGTACCTTTTTTCTCTAAAAATGGTGGATATGAACCCATGACAGAAATTTTGACTGTGGATTCGTGATCGTGACAGAAAACCTAGAAATGTGGTTTTTCTTAGACCTCCATGAACATGTTGACTAGGTCATCATGTTCCCAAGATACCGTAGAAAATTTGACCCAAATTCTTCAAAAATATCTTGGTAAGTTGTTTCTAGATTTGTGGTTGTAATTCTAATATCCTTCTCTTGCACACATAAAAGCTTATATTTGGGTTTAGGTGGATGAGGGCTTACCTCGGTCAAGCCCTGATTGAGGAATCAAGACTAAAATTGAAATGTTAATGTAATGATAAAGAAAATGCTAAATTTTAGTATGATTGAATATATCAAATTAAAGATACAATTACCTTTGTAGATGCCATTGAATTTGAGATGTGATCAAATATGAAAATGTAATATCCTTGACTCAAAGAAACCAAAAGGAAATCAAAGAAGTCAAAACCTCATGTATAGGAATGTATGTGACATTCCATGATGAAGGATGGAAGAAATTGAATGATTTGGAATGATGGATCTCCTCCTTAGAATCTAAACTCCACTACCACCTTGAAGGAAGAAGCTTAATGAAAGAAGGAAATATTTGAACTTGATGAATGCTTGAAGATGCTTGCTGGAAATCTCATGAAAGAATGTATGATTTCTCTTAATTTCTTATAGAATGATGATGTAGCTTGATCATAATTAGAATTGGATGAAAATGAAATTCCCAAGCCTCTTTATATATTAGTTTTTAGGATTGAAAACAAAGAAGGCCAACCCAAGAGAAAAATAAGTTAATCAAAAAACCCGAGGCACATAGGACCTCACAATCAAAATCCCTTAGGGAGGAGGTTGACTCATCTGACCTCTTCTAGGAAAAGGTTGATCTGGTTGACCTATTCCCAAGGGGGATCCCATAAAGGGGTCCTGGAGGCCTCAAAGAAGGTGCAAAAAGAACCGGGAGAAAATGAAGCTGGTAGAAAATATGGCCAAAAAGATGATGAAATAGAACCTAAAGGACCATGTTGGAAGATAAGAGATGATTTATAAAAGAGGGAAGGTCTAGGAAGAAGAAAGAGAGACCAAAACCACTCTAAAGAGGGCTAAAATGTCTCAAAATGAAAGTGTGTCCATTTTAAGATGATACATTTAGCCCCCACTTTAGCAAGATTATGAGGCAAGTCATACTCTTGGTAAAGGAATAATGAGAAGAGAGAAAATGTCACAACAAGATAGAACATCATTGAGGTTAAGGACATAAGCCCCCAAACCTAGGCTTGTAACTCCATTCCCATGCATAAGAGTACAAAATAAAGCAAAATAAAACTAATAGGGAGAGACTCCTAGAACCACCTTGAGTTGTCTTGAAATCTTCTTAGGTCACTCTTAGGACCTCTTAGGGATTCCTCAATCCACCCTCAAACACTTGGAAATAATCAATTTCCTTTCCCACTTTCAAGAGTCTTCCTATCTTCCTTGGTTTCCACTCTTTGTCTTCAAAGAGAACTCTACTATTCCATGACTCTCAAGTCCTAAACTATGGTTTGAATTATAGGAGGCTAAGGGATTCTTTCAACTCCAATTTAAAATCCTAGTTTGAGTCTCTTCTTTCCAAGTCTACCCACTTTCCCATCGCTCCCTAGATTCCTAAGATTTAAGCCTTGTAGCATTTTTGCCCCAATTAGGCATCCTAAAATCTAGGATTCTCCTTTCACTGCTAAATCTTCTTACAGAGCCCCAAAATGTTTGTTGGAAGTTCATGTGTATGACTTAAGATCTCTAAGATTTTCTTGGTCTAGGGTCTTGACACTGTCCGTACACCCTATTTCAGAATTATGGCCTTCTTCTATGTTTTAGACTTGTCTCTGATCTTTGGCTTCAAAACTTGGAAAGATGATTCCTTGGGCACTCCTCCTATTCATAGAGTACCTAAAAATCACTAAAAAACACATTCAAGGCCTTCTTAGCTCTTGACACAATCCCTCCTGCAATATTTTTAAGCAAACACTTGGTCTTCCTAGTCAGGCTTTACACTTAGCTCACCTACGTAAAGACCTTAAAAATCATTGCATGCATCTTCAGAGCCTAGAATTGAAGCATCATGAAGCTAATTAACCCTAGTCTCCATTACCAAAAGGATATACAGGAAATATGGTGGGAAATGGAGCTAGGCTCACATCTTTTACACACTATCAAAACTAGACAAAGAACTGTGAAAACAAAATGAATTTACAATATGCTAAGAATTCAACTAAAGAACAAAATAAAAGCTTGAATCACACTAAAACATGATAAAAAATGGATTTCAATAGCTATAGGTGATAATTAAATCCATGAAAATCTTAACAGTAGCTCTGATACTCAAGTCTTTCTCTATTCTCAATAAAAACTTGCTGTTACAGAATGTCAGTCCATACACAATGTGATCACCAACCCTAAATTAGGGTTTTTACAACATATATATCCTTCCCTCATGTGTTTATGCCTATTAGGCATCTCTAAACCCTACTAAGGCTGAAACCCTTAAAGTTAGGCTTTTTGTCATAGCAACTTTTAAAAGTTGCAAATGTTGCACAAGCAACATTTTACATCTTTTACATCTTCTTCACCATTAAGGTGTTTTAACTCCATCCAAGCCTATCTAACCTTAATTATACTTCCTAAGGCATCTAGGACCCTAAAAAAAACTAATAACAACATTTGATCACTTACTAACATCATCAAGTATAGGGCATTAATGAAGACAAATTGAGCTCTTAACTTAGAAGAAACACTAATCTAAGCTCAGACCACACCACTCTTGGTCAACATGACCTTATCTAATTACAATTCCCTTAAAGAGGGTCTTCTCACATCAAAATAAGGACAACCAACTAGTCTCCTAAGGGTGCTCCTACACCATGTTGCCAAGGCTAAGAAATTAAGTCACCTTCGGTGACAGAAGTTTATGATCAACTCCATGCTTTTTGAATGCATTCTCAGCTACCCAAGTAGCTTCAGCTTCTAAATTTCCCTTCCATTGAATCAAATGTTCGATATAGGTGCCCTTCCTGGTCTGTTTCTTTACTTTAGAGGCCAGAATCTTCTCAACTACCGGTTGAGGTGTGTGGGAAATTTGAACATCCTTGATGATTTCCTCATTGTTTGACTAAGACTCTAAATGTACTAGTGTAGGGCCTTTATACAGTACCAATTCCTACACATTGAAAATAAGAGACATTGCCAAGTCCGATGGCAAGTCTAGTTTATAAGCATTCTACCCATACTTTGCAAGTACCTTGTAGGGACCTATCTTTCTCATCTGGAGTTTGGTGGGGATGCCCTTCTTCAACCTAGACTTGTTTAAATGGACCATGACAAGATCTCCCATAGAAAATTGAAGGTCTTTCCTTCCTTCATCAACTTTGGCTTTCAGCTTTTGTGTAGCCTCTTGGAGATGCTTCTTCACTTGATCATGATCTTCCTTCATGGATTGAGTGAAGTCTTCTGCATATGCAAATATTCCATCCATTTGAGATGTCTATTGCTCAACTTGTCCTATGAATTGATGAAACTCAAAGCCTTGTTATCAGTATACACCAAAAATTCTTTAGGCATCAAATAGTGCCTCCATTTTCTAAAGGATTGCTCCAATGCATATAACTCTAGGTCATAAGAAGAATACCTCTTCTTAGCCTCATTCAGCTTCTCACTATAGAATGCCACTGGTCTATTCTCTTGATTTAGCACTACCTCAACTACTATGCCACTTGCATCACACTCTAAGGTGAACAACTTATCAAAATTTGGCAAAACCAATATAGGTTGTGTAGCCACTCTCTTTTTCAGCAACTCAAAACCTTTACCAACCTCTAGAGTCCACTTGAACATAGTTTTTACTCTACCTTTAATAGTATCTAATACTGGTGCACATATCTCACTAAAACCTTTAATGAACTTCCTATAGAATTGGGAAAGTCCATGAAAACTCCTTACCTCAGTGCTACTTGTAGGTGTAGGCTAATTGAGTATTGCTTCCACCTTGCTAGGATCCATCTTCAAGGTTCCTTGGGAAACCACAAAGCCAAGATAGATCAACTCTTGCTTCATAAATTCACACTTTTCCAAGTTAATGGACAACTTCTCCTCATGGAGTCTCTTCATCACAATCTGCAAATGTTGGAGCTATTCCTCTTTAGTCTTACTAAAAATTAGGATATCATCTAGGTACACTACTAAAAATCTACCTATGTAGTCTTTCAACACCTCATTCATCAACCTCATGAAGGTGCTTGGAGAATTAGTAAGACCAAAGGGCATGACTAACCATTCATAGAGCCCTTTTGTGGTCTTGAATTCAGTCTTCCATTCATCTCCCTCCTTAATCCTAATTTGATGGTACCCACGCTTCAAATCCAACTTGGTGTAGTACCTTGATCCTCCCAAATAGTCCATAAGATCTTCAATCCTTGGAATGGGAAATCTGTACCTTATAGTGATTCTATTAATTGCTCGAGTCTATAAAAATCCTCCACTTACCTCCCTTCTTTGATGCTAGGACTACTGGCACTACACATGGGCTAATGCTCTTCCTGATTAGTCCTTGGTCCAAAAGCTCTTGCACTTGTCAAGCTATCTCCTTGTTTTGATCTGGAGTCATCTTGTATGCTACTTTTTTTGGCAGAGATGCCCTTGGTATGAAGTCAATTTGATGACTTGTAGCTCTAGGAGGTGGTAACATTGTAGGTGACCCATCACTAACTATGTCTTTAAATTCTTTCAATAGCTCCTGCACTTCCTTAGCCAATGGTACTTGTTCCACCTTCTTCTCTTCACTAGGCTTCACCATGATAGAAAAGTGTGTCCCTTATCCATCCTTCATACCTCGGATGTATTCCTTACCCCCTTGTAACAAGATATTAGGTCCTGCTAATGTAGACCCCTCATCATCCATGAGTGACTGAATCCTATAGGAGATCCCATCTTTCTTGAAAGAATAGGATTTCCTCTCTCCATCATGTATTGTCTTCCTATCAAACTACCATGGCCTACCTAAGAGTAGGTGGCATGCATCCATTGGGAGTATATCACATAAGACTCTATCCATATATTTCCCTATTGAGAAATCAACCCATGCTTGCTCATTTACAAGGACATGTTGTCCCTTATTTAACCATGTAACCCTATAAGGGTTTGTATGAGAGATTTTGGTTAAGCCAAGTTTGCTAATTGCCTCCTCTGAGATGATATTATCAGTAGACCCCAAGTCTATAATCATCTTGCAAACCTTACCAAGTATTTTGCACTTGACCCTGAAAAGTGCCCTCCTTTGTTTAGCTTCTCCTTTGACAGGTTCCTTAATAAGTATCCTCCTAATCATGAGATTTTCCCCACTCTCTGAATCAAGGTTGATTTCAGGGGATTTAATACTAATGGTCTCTTCTTGGGCTATGTAATTTACCCTCCTCTCACCATGTGAACTAGAAGCCTTCTCAGGGCATCTCTAGGCCAGATGACCTAGTTGGTTGCAATGAAAACATTTCATGGTTGCAAAGTGTGAGGCTCTGCCTAAACCTCCAAACCTGCCTCTACCTCCACCTTGGAAGCCTCTGCCTCTACTCATACTTCCTCTCCCACTAGTTTCATTGACTATCTCTATCAATTTGGACTCTCCTTGAGATCTGAATTCACTGCTCCTTCCTACTAAGCTACCTTTATGCCCTCTGTTTTCTTTTCCTCTACCTCTACCTTTTGACAACTGATCATGTTTCTTCTTGCTTTTCTCCTCTATTTTCAAAGCCATTTGGTAACACTGTCTCACACTTTTGAAGTTAGAAAGACTCATGTCTTCTTGGATAGACCATTTGAGTCCATTTTGGTATCTAGCCAATCTTATACTCTCATCCTCTGCTATCTTTGACCTTAAGCATAATTTTTGAAACTCTTCAGTGTATGCTTGGACATCTAGGTCTTTCTGCCTGAGGTTTTGTCTCCTTCTATGCAGTTGAACCTCATAGTCATCTGGTAAATAGGTTTTCTTCAACTTAATCAACATGCCTTTCCATGTGACAATAGGATTCTTGCCCTCTTTTTCCCTCTTAGTCTGAACATACTTCCACTAGGTGAGTGCTGATCCCCTCAACCTAGACTTAGCCACCTTAACCTTTTGAGCATCTGATATGCCATCACATTCAAAGTGACCTCCAATGCTTTCCCACTTAAGGCCTTGAGTGCCTTCAAGAAGGGTTCTTATGCTATGAAAGGGTCAGGAGTTGGAGCTTCTTCCTCCAAGTCTATCTCCTTCTCCTTAGCTTCTTATTCTTCTTTCTGGTCTACCTTGTCCTTCACTTTATTAGTCTTATCTTGGACTTCACCCAAGAGCTGCTCTAATTGAGCTAATCTCACTCTTAACAGTCAATTATCCTCCTACTCTTCAAACTTCTTAGCCAGTTTGACATTAGTCACCATCTTACTAGATGCAACTTATTCTCCACTTGATTTAGTGGGGTACAACATTCACTAGCTGCAACACTCCTTATCCCAAATCTTTAACCCTGCTCTGATACCACTCTAATAGGGAGAGACTCCTAGAACCACCTTGATTTGTCTTGAACTCTTCTTAGGTCACTCTTAGGACCTCTTATATCTTCCTCAATCCACCCTCAAACAATTGGAAAGAATCAATCCTTTCCCACTTTCAAGAGTCTTCCTATCTTCCTTGGTTTCCACTCTTTGTCTTAAAAGAGAACTCTACTATTCCATGACTCTCAAGCCCTAACCTATGCTTTGAATTATAGGAGGCTAAGGGCTTCTTTCAAATCCAATTTTAACTCCTAGTTTGAGTCTCTTCTTTCCAAGTCTACCCACTTTCCCATCGCTCCCTAGATTCCTAAGATTTAAGCCTTGTAGCCTTTTTGCCCCAATTAGGCCTCCTAAAATCTAGGATTCTCCTTTCACTGCTAAATATTCTTAAAGAACCCCCAAATGTTTGTTGGTAGTTCACATGTATGACTTAATATCTCTAATATTTTCTTGGTCTGGGGTCTTGACACTATTCGTACACCCTGTTTCAGAATTATGGCCTTCTTCTATGTTTTAGACTTGTCTTTGATCTTTGGCTTCAAAACTTGGCAAGATGATTCCTTGGGCACTCCTCCTATTCATAGAGTACCTGAAAATCACTAAAAAACACATTCAAGGGCTTCTTGGATCTTGTCACAATCCCTCCTGCAATATTTTTAAGCAAACACTTGGTCTTCCTAGCCGGGCTTTACACTTAGCTCGCCTAGGGAAAGACCTTGAAAATCATTGCATGCATGTTTAGAGCCTAGAATTGAAGCATCATGAAGCTCATTAACCCTAGTCTACATTACCAAAAGGTCATATAGGAACTACAGTGGGAAATGGAGCTAGGCTCACATCTTTTACACACTGGCAAAACTGGATAGAGAACTGTCAAAACAAAATGAATTTACAATATGCTAAGAAAATTCAACTAAAGAAAAAACTCAAATCTTGAATCACACTAAAACATGATAAAAAATGAATTTCAATAGCTACAGGTGATAATTCAATCCATGCAAAGCTTAACAGTAGCTCTGATACTCAAGTCTTTCTCTATTCTCAGTAAAAACTTGCTATTATAGAATGTCAGTCCGTACACAATGTGATCACCAACCCTAAATTAGGGTTTTTCCAACATATATATCCTTCCCTCATTTCTTTAGGCCTATTAGGAATCTTTAAACCCTACTAAGGCTGAAACCCTTAAAGTTAGGCTTTTTTTCATAGCAACTTTTAAAAGTTGCAAATGTTGCACAAGCAATATTTTACATCTTTTACATCTTCTTCACCATTAAGGTGTTTTAACTCCATCCAAGCCTATCTAACTTTACTTAGACTTCCTAAGGCATCTAGGACCCTAAAAACAACTAATAACAAGATTTGATCACTTACTAACATCATCAAGTACATGGCATTAATGAAGACCTCTCTCTCTCTCTCTCTCTTTCATGAGAGAGAGAGAGAGAGGTTTTGTGCCTTATGAAGATCAAAAGGAAGTTGTTTCACCTCAGGTTCACCAAAATGTTTAGGGGGAAAATGGGTGCTAATGAATTTGATAATATAAACTATGTGAGATGCATTGATTAACTAACCACTTCTACACTAACATTCAAAATACAAGAGAAAGAGGGGCTTCCAATCATAACTCTCAATATAACCTGAGTAAGATTAGAAAAACCTAAGGAGATAAAGGGATGCCAATGCTAAACCCAAATTATATTAAGGAAGTACACAAGAAATTCCTCTTTCATGAAATATAGGATTTGATTAAGGATTTGTAAATGTAAAAGTGCAATTGAACCAATTGATTTAATGAGGAAAATAAGATAGATCTAGATGTTAAATGTAAGCAATCAGCCCTATTAAGATGTGAAAATAGGTCTAGATTAAGAAATGAAATGAATGGTAAAGTACTCACCTTGAAATGTGTAGATGAATGTGCCTTTTTTCTCTGAAAGCCGTAGATCTAAATCTATGACAAAACTTCTAACTGTGGATTCGCGACCAAGACAAAAAAACCTAGAAAATGTTGTTCTTCCTAGACCTCTAGGAATAGGTCAACCAAGTCACTATGTTCCTGGGATACCATAGAAAAGTCAACCCAACTTCTTTAGAAATATCTTAGCAAGTAGTTTCTAGATCTATGGATGTAATTTTGATATCATGCTCCTGTACACATAAACATTTGTTTTTGGGTTTGTGTGGATGAGGGCTTGCCTTGGTCAAGCCCTAGATTGAGGAATCAACCTTGAAATTGAAATGTAAATGTAATGATAAAGGAAACACTAACATTTAGTAGGATTTAATATATCAAATGAAAGATACAATTACCTTTTTAGATGCCATTTAATTCAAGATGTGATCAAATATGCAAATGTAATAGCCTCTACTCAAAGAAACCAAAAGGAAATCAACGAAGTCAAAACCTCATATATAGGAATGTATGTGACATTCCATGATGAAGGATGGAAGAAATTTAAAATGATTTAGAATGATGGATCTCCTCCTTAGAAACCAAACTCCACTACCACCTTGAAGGAATAAGCTTAATGCAAGAAGGAAATGTTTGAACTTGATGAATGCTTGAAGATTATTTCTTGAAATCTCATGAACGCATGTATTATTTATCTTGATTTCTTATATAATGATGATGTAGCTTGATCATGATCATAATTGGATGAAAATGAAATTCCCAAGCCTCCTTATATACTAGTTTTCAAGATAAAAAAACAAAGCAAGCCGACCCAGGAGCAAAATAAATGCTTGAAGATTCTTTCTTGAAATCTCATGAACGCATGTATTATTTATCTTGATTGCTTGTATAATGATGATGTAGCTTGATCATGATCATAATTGGATAAAAATGAAATTCCCAAGCCTTGTTATATACTAGTTTCCAGGATAAAAAAACAAAGCAAGCTGACCCAGGAGCAAAATAAATCAATTGGAAAACCTAAGGCACATAGGACCCCGCAATCAAAATCCTCTAGGAAGAGGTCAACCTAGCTGACCTCTTCCAGGAAAAGGTTGACTTGGTCAACCTCTTCTTAAGGGGGAGCTGAGAAAGGGGTCCCAAAGGCCTCAAAGAATGTGCATAAATAACTGGGAGAAAATGAAGCTTCCAAAAGATATGGCCAAAAAGGTGATAAAATAGCACCTAAAGGACCATGCCAAAAGATGAGAGATGATCTAGAAATGATGGAAGAGATAGGAAGAAGAAAGAGAGACCAAAAACATGCTAAGGAGGGCTAAAAGGTCTCAAAATGAAAGTGCATCCATTTTAAGATGGTACAACATTATCTCTATCTTATGGTAGGGGTGCTATGTTGTTGGTATCTATAGTTAACCTTCTTATCTTATGTAAGGTAGTGGTATTTGAGTACATTGCGTAATTGGGAGATCCTCTCTAGATAGTTTTTGTGACCAAATGTGTTAATCATGTTTATGTATTTCTTGTGTTCTTTTACTTATGTAAGTGTCATTGTTATCATTGTATGTTAATGGTAAATTGAGGGTTCATCCTTTCTCCAACAACAGAAGTGAGGTGAAATGGAGTAAGGTAGATAGTGGATGGGTAAAAGTAAATTTTAATGGGGTGTCAAAGAGTAACCTAGTCCCTTCAAGATCTGGTAATGTGGCTCAGGATTCAGATGGTAACATCCTTACAATACAAATAAAGAAGCTTATGGAAGGAATGAATAATGAGGTTGAAGTTGAAGAGGACTTATTAGCGATTGATTTGGCATCCAAATTATGAGTTGAGAAGCTAAATCTAAAGGGGGATTGATAGGTGATAGTGAATGTTATTTTGAATGAGTATGCACAAGTGTGGCACCTTGGAAAAGTGATCAAGGTTATTTAAAAGAAAATTATTTTTTTAAAATTTTAAGATATCCCACATATATAGGGAGTGCAATTGTTTAGTAGACAAAATTAGCAATGTCCTTTGTAGACAAATTCAGATCAAATTTTGTGGAGGTTTTAGTGTAGCCAATAAAAGGTGGTCATGATGAAATCGTATGCTAGTGTATTAGAGTTGATTTAGGCTAATTTCACACATGAACTAGAGCACTGCATTCAATTTTTGGTAGAATATTTATTGCAGGGCAGTACTTATGAGTTGTTCGAGATGGTTCTTGGATATTTTCATAGTGGTGTATGTTTCAAGTTTGGTGTGGAGGTCAAGGAGGAGCAAGGTGGTTTTTTCACAATGGAAGCAATCTTCAGTTTCAAAGCCACCAAGCAATAAGTGTCATTTTGTGGACCAATTTCTAATGAGAGGCTAATGATTATATTTGCAATTGATGATTCGTTCTTCCTTATTCTAGTGCAAGATTTGTTTGGTATTTACTTTGTGGTGTCAAAATTCAAATATAGGACCAATACATATATCTCCTCCATGTTTTGTGTCAAGGGTTTGGAATTTGGTTCAAGAGCCAAAGTGAAAAGGGTTGTTGAGCTTCGTGTCCGTGTGGAATTGAGGGTTGGACTTTATGAATTATTGGCATTTATAGAGCCAAGTTATGGTTTTATTGCAATTAGAGGGGATTGGATTGGAATGTCCCAGTTCCTCAACATATGCATTCATTTCTTCTTTGGAGAGTATTGGACAACAAATTTAAGCAAAGAGAAAGATCCAAAAAACATTGGGGATGCATAGTGCACTATGTCCATGATTGGTAATTAGTGGTAGTCATTAGAGTACCCAAGGAGAAGATGTAAAATATCCAATTCAAGTTCAAATTGGCTAACTACTAGAGATAAATGTTGTCTCAAAGAGCTAGTAGAGGTCAGGGTTGTTGTGGGCCTGGGTGTGGTGTAGTTCATGGACGGGGGTGTGATCATCAGAGCTAAGTAGGGGTGGTTCATCACCAAATTTTGTTGTGTTTTCAAATATTCACCATGTTTTTCTATGATCATTTATTTTTCAAGCCCAATTTTGTTTTGTTTGGAAGATATATGTACAGTTATAGATAATGGACTAGGTTTTTTTCTATGTCGAGTGGTAAAGATAGATCATCATTTTCGTGTTGTTGCAAATAGCTATGTAGCTATAATTTGATGTGGATGTTACTATTAAAATATATATGTTTCTTCTAGTTCATTTGTAGACATAAAGGGTAGGTTGTTTCAACAGAGACTTTTATTTCTAAATTATATTTTATTTACTAATAATCAATAAATATTTTACTAACCGAGAAAAGTGGCATTTTTATCATGTTTATAAAATATGTGATATGTTTGAATTGTATATTTGTTCCATCCACATATTTTATGCATATTTTATTACTATGTACTTTATCTATGTGTTCTTTCATATTTATGTATGTTTTTTTTCATATGTGTATGTACATATTTAAATTTTTAATACTAATATGTTTGGATTCTATTGTGCAAAGGTTGGGTGCATTTAGTATTACATTTTAAATGTGATCTTAGGAAGTCATATGGAATAAAATGAAGAGATATTTAGAAATATGGGATGTGAATATAAATATGTGTGGATGTCATATATTATCTTTGATGTGTGATATTAAGTCAAATCATATATGGTTGAAGGGACTTGTGATTTTTGGCTAATGGTTATATTTTGATTTATTCATGTTCTTGCATATATGTATTAGATGTTGGAAATAATGTGTTATGAGTATTGGTTACCTTGGAATGATAATTCAATTGTGTATGCTTATTACTAAGAATTCACATTGTAAACTCTATTCCATGTGTTTAGAATTTTTTGGATCTTGGTTTCATGGGTATGATGTTTGTTACATAAGGAATGAACTAAGAAATATAAAGATTAATATTATGTTATAGAACATATTTGGATTATGGATGAATATTATTATACTAAGAGATGACATGGAAAATGACATCCTTATGATAGTTTCAACCATTTCCCAATTAGTAGTAGGAACATGAGAGATCTTGGAGGATTAGCTTACAAAGTTGATCATGGACTTCTTAGATTTTTTTTATGTTGTACATTATTTTAGACCATATATATATGTATTGTTGGTTGTATGAACTTTAAAATTAATATCATGGATGAGGGTTGTAGTTTTGACTCCTATATATCTTGGTTATGAAACTTGATGTTATCTTCATTGTTGAGTAGTAGGCATACACTTGTGGGCCTTTTGTATAGTTACAATGTAATTATTGGTGCAATTTATTATACTATTCAAGAGAGAGTTATATATTGTGCATATTCTTATTGTTGGTGTGAATTCAAATTTATCCCACTTACATAACTTAAGTTTACTAAGCTAGAATTTTATATTATTCTTATAATGGGGTTGTATCCCAATATTAGATATTAGTCACTTAGTATTTAAATATTATTCATAGTGCCTATAATTTTTGTAAGAGATAGTTATTTGGTTGTTAAATCACACCTGATCACTAATTATCTTAAACAACACACACTAATGACTAACTCCTAGACTAAAAGTGTTAAATAGTCAAAGTTGAATAACTTTTTTCAAGCTTAATTTGTCCATGAGTGTGTGTTGTTTAAGGGAAATTCCTCATCTTACCTTAGCTATTTATGTGGGGTGTTTGTACATTTTGTATTATCTCAATTTATTTTCTCATTTTAGTGAAATAATATCTACAGGTTGCTTCTCTCCACGTTATGAAAATTGTTTGGTTTGTAAATTGTTGTTCTTGGGGGAACACCAACATGATATCAAGGAAGTCAACTTGGAAACCCTTCCTTGATGATATTTTTCATTATTATTTGTTTTTGAATTCTTGGTAGGTTTCTCCCCCGAAGGTCAAGTTTGTTCGATTGACAATATATGCACCATTGCATTTGGCACATAAGTATTGTTCTAGATCTTTTTGTAAATAGATGATTCCTAGTTCATGCTTTCTCTATCGGTGATGGATCCATTTATAAGTGGATGTAGATTTATATTGACCACTACACTTTATTTCTTGAGGAAACACATTATCTTTTTCTTTGCCAAAAATTTCCAAACTGATTGACAAGCTTTAAGAGCTAGTTGGCTTGTAGTGCAGTGAGTTTTTCATTCTTTATTTTCTTGGGGTATCTTTTCACATTGTGAGGCACTTGGTCCTTGGCCACATAGACTCAATTATTCATTTCTTAGCTTGTATCCATGCTAGTATGTGCATTGTATAACTGATTAACTAGAATTTCCAATGATGAAATATGATAAAAAGTTGCATGACCTAAATGCAAGTTATTATGAGATGTTTGAATGATATTATGCTAACTCAATGATACTATAATGTATTGTGTCATTATGAGCATTGAGACGTACCACATATGGTAGTGGTTGAGTTTTTAATGCTTAATAGATTTGAGATTGTGCTTGTGATGGTTGGGGACACCTTCCTACTCATGGTGTTGAGATCATGTGTATTCTTTGTACTAGTGTTCTTATTCCTTAGTGGTGGAATGAGGGAAAGTGTGCTTATGATTGTGATGAACTGAGTGATGGAGTAATGTTTATGATATTACATTTTGTATTGCTAAGATACTGTAAGCCCTTTATGGAGTGAGAGGATCTTATAGTGAGACATCCCCACCCATGTTGCGATTGGAACTTATAGAGTTATGGATTGGTTTAGTATGTCCACTCATGTAGTGATAGGATATTGTTTTGATACATACCCACACATTTAGTGATTGGACATACTTGATCATAGACTTCCTTACTTTTCACCATGAAGTGTTTGGTCTTATCAAGAGTACAAGCTTTCTCATATAGCAGTTGGACTGGTAGGTGTAATCACCCAAAAATGGTCATCTAGGCTATTAGCCCCTTGCTAGCATTATTTGCTAAAATCATCAATTACTTATTCTTGATCAAATCCTATTTTTATAATTTATTTGATGGGCTAACCATTTATCCTAAGTCTTTATTTAATTAAAAGGAATTCCCTCCCCTTTTATTAAATAAAAAGCCCCCACTTTTCCTCTTATCCTAAGCTGCACAAATAAAACATTATTCTTATTTTATAAAAATAAGAAAAGGCCTTTTTGTCTCATATGGGGCTCAAAAGTCAACACTTATTTCTCATTGGAGGAAACTTGTGCACATGGATTGCTCCTCTTTCAAGCTCCACCCTTGATTAAATCTTTTGCCTCTTAATCTCCATGGTCCATTCCTTTTCAATTCCTTTAAAAGGAGAGCTCTCTTCTCATTCTAGATCCCCAACTTTTTATGCTAATCTTATGCTGCAAGATTTCTTGGAGACTTTGGAGCTTTTTGAAGACCTTCTTACATCTAGCTTTCATTCTTGCATCATAGCTTAGTTTCTTTCATTGTATTCTTAATCTAGTTTCCTTTCATGCTCTAAATTAGCTCACATAGCTTAATTAGCAAGGATTTGTAATACTTCTATCTTTCCTTTCATAGCTTAGTTTGCATTTTCATTTCTAAGAATTGCATTGCATTTCCATCTTGATTCTTGAGGATATTGGCATTCTTGCCCTTATCTCATTGAATCTCCCATTACATGGTTTACTAGCAAGGTTATAGGCTTAATAGCTCTAGCTGAGAGCATTCTTAACACCCTTGCACTCTATGCCTAGGGAGATCTAGGTCACTTTCTCAAGGTTTCCCACTCATGGATTCTCTTGGAAGTAATGGCTTAAAGAAGTGCACATTCTAGTGTGTACATTTTTGGCACCCACCATGGGGCATAACAGCTCTATTTTATCCTTTTTATGCATTTCCACTGCATGTTTCAGCTATTTTTTATTTTTTTATGATTTCCACACGCTGTCCGTATTTCCATGTGTCACTATCACAAAATCTCATGCAAAGTTTCTCACTGTATCGCGTGAAGTTTTGCTGGTACTAGCACTTCTACACGTGAGAAAGGTGTTTTATTGCGTGGGCCTGTGTACTTTCTCACGTGAGCCTTCGTACATTCTCGCGTGGGCTTGTGCTTTCTCGCACGTGGTTTGGTACTATCTCACGTGACCCTGAGTACTATCTCACATGAAATTTCATGACAGACAGAGACCCAAAATTCTAGAGTTGCTATTTCTGCTTGCTATATTCAAGTTTTCTATTTTCAAATTTCTGATTTGCTGTAGCTAGACAGAGGTTTACTTGCAAAATTTACTTGGTTTTGATGTGCTAACCATTGTGGAGCTAACAAGTTGTGCTTGTAGGTTCTCTCATTGATTGAATATTTTCCAAAAGAATGCATGTCAAAGTTCCAAATGCACAAGGGCTACTAATTGTTTTTGCAAGGCTGCCCAAAGCATAAAAACCAATCAAGTGCTTGTTTAATTGCTTTCATTTTAAGTGCAGCATATACTAGCTGTTTCCTTTTTAGGCACTTAATATCTTGTTGTAGGAATATTTTAGTGGTAGGAGAGTATGCTTTTCACCCTTGTGGTGAAATAGAAATCTTGACCCATCTTTGGATTTTGAAAGCAAGAGGGTAATTGAACCTTGGTGTATTTGGGAGATATTTTTGAGCTAGGAGAGTATGCTCTTCACCCTTGAGGTGAAATAGAAATCTTGAAACTCAAAGGTTGATCCACTCTTTGTTTAGTTCTAGAATCCTTTAGCGGGCCTACTCTTAAGAAATCAAGAGGAAGGACCAAGTGGGGACAAGCTAATACCGAGCTATTTCGACCCACTATAAACTCAAGGCTATCAAAGACACAAAACTTTGGTAGACGTAGTACTTGTCTTTGCTTAATGTGAGTACTTGTGGGATTGTGACCATGAGGAAAATATTGAGCAAGAATGCTTAAGGTACTCTTGTGGCCGCGAGGTTCGTTACTTGCCGCAAGGTCTGTTACTTGCCGCAAGGTAAGGAGTCCCTTCAAGGAGCAAGAGGGGTATTATGAATGGAAGCCCTTACTAAGAACCATAGATAGAAGCTACCTAATTTTTCCACTTAACATCTTGGTGCAAGGATTGATCCTAGTGGACTAACCCGGATCAACCCAAGACTACTCACCATCTATGTTCCTTTGGTTGTGTCATCAAAACTTCCATGATAAAGCCAACATCTATTATGGGTAACCACTTTGTGTGAGGTGATGGGACATCAAGTGTGGGCCAAGTTGTTAAGTATTGAGCCTTTGTCCTTCTAGGTAGTAAGTGCTTGAAGTGTTCTCGCTGTGATCTACCCTTGAAAATGTTCTCAAACATTAAACATCATGGTAGCATTCATAGGATTTTATTTCTTTGATATCACAATTGCTTGTCTTGGCAAGGTTGCTTTTGCTCTTGCGCAAGTGTTTTATGACATGTTTGATCACCTTTTGTTTGCAAACTTGTCTATTTCTTGATATTACTGTGCTTGAAACCAAGAAATTGTACTTGCAACTTACAACATTGACCAAATTGCTTTCAAAACTAAGTTTTTCACATTCACTAGTCAAGATTCATACGATACTAAAACATCATCACACACCCTCAATCAAGAGTCCTGAGTTATTCTTCTATCCTGCTGCTATTACAATCCGGAGTTGCTAAACTTGAATTTTAACCTGTCACAGAGTGTCTTTTCCTATTCTTACCTGAAGCTGGTTTGTTATCTGCATGCTTAGGTTTGTTCTAGAATGAAAAAAAATGAGCTAAAACTATTGGGTTTGAGCCTAACAAATGCTACTCTTGATCACTTGTCATACCACAGTTACCTCTATAGCTACTTGCTAATCGAGCTTCTTGCTCATCTATCGGCTTGAGTCAATTGATTGCTATAAGTTCTTGAGCACCTTTGACGAGCCATCTCTATTGTTCTATTTTGACAAGTGATCTTCATTAGCTTTTCTTATCTCAATATCTGAAAAACTTTGTCTCATTCTATTAGTCAACCAACAAATCTTTTCATGCCGGTTACAACTCGGTCTCAATTTGAACAGGAGAGTCACCCTCCATTCAATTATACATAGTTACCTTCTCCCACTAGATGCTCATGAGTACCAAATAGTAATGACAGTTCTATTCCTAACCAATCTGAGGATTCTAAGGTCACCCCGTGGTACAAAGGAGGCTTCCTTTTTTCCGCATTCAAGACCTCCAAAAACATAGACAATGTCTCACTCACTCTCACTGAACAAGAAAAGTTCTGCCATTTGCAAGAACATTTTGAGCATAAGGACAACCAAGCTTGTTTAGACAAAATGGATTCTGCTAGATGCATGGCTACGAGAGGAATGTCTCATGAGCAACCTAAGACTAGTGACTATGAGAATAGACCACTTTTTGGTACTAATGGAAACTATGGCAACAACATGCCACCTAGTTCTCCTCTGAGATGGACTTTTGTTGTACCTTCTTCACCTCCTAAACCCCATCCCTCTCATCATGAGGAAGAGGCCACCGATGAGATTTCTAGTGAGGAGCTTATGAGATTTGAACAAGATGAGGTCTCCCAATGAATGATGCATAAGCTTTTAGAGCGTAATGGAGACCAATATTTTCAATTCATGACTTCTAGAGGATACAAGCTTCCTCCCGGTTATGATGTCTGACAAATTGTCCAAGAAAGAGTGCCAATAGAATTGGAAATCCTTAGAGAGGAATTACAATGGATAAATCAACATCTTTCCCAAATGGAAATAGAAAGGGAGCCTCCAAAGGTCTCTTTCGTAGAATCTATCTGTGCTCTTCCCTTTGATAGGAGTCTATACATGGTCCCATTTCCTAGGGATATTGAGGTTCCCAAATATGACAAGTATGATGGAAATGGTGACCCCCATGACCATGTGTGTCACTTTTACGCTCTTAGCATGGACTTCATTCATGAAGACACATTTCTACTATGACTTTTCCCCAGAAGTTTAAGAGGAAAAGCCTTGGAATGGTTTGTGAAATTGACACCGCCTCTTAAGACCTTTGATGAGTTGGATAGGCACTTCACCCAACATTATTTTTACAACATCCAACAACCTATCACCATGATAGATCTCAGTGCTCTAAGGAAAAATCAAGGTGAGGCATTTGCCACTTACCTAAAACATTGGAGGTCATTGTATTCTCAATATCCTCGTCAGCTACTTGAAAGGGAAAAGATTGACATTTTCATCAACACTCTTGTTCCTGAGTTGTATTATAATCTAAGGAAACAACTATTCTCCTCTTTCAATGACATGGTTGAAAGTGCATATCAGATTGAGGATGTGGCCATAAGAAAGGGGGATATTGTTATTAATAAAGATACTAGAGGCAATGGAAAGGATAAGAGAAAACCTTGGAATAGAAACAAGTATGTTGTTAATGATGGGGTTGTACATGTCCCAAAAGCTAAAGAGCATGCTTTCAACCTTTCTAATGCTATCTATGTAGCAAAACAATAAGAGGCTGCCAATGCTCACAGTGCTCCTAAGCCTCAGTATGAACACAAGCCAAAGAAGCAATACCACTAATGGGTTTACACCAAGTTGGCTGAACCATATGATGTGATTCATAAGACTTTGGTTGCCAACAAGTATCTTATGCTTCCTGACAACTCTCATCCCTATGATCCACTAGTTAAGCCTAATTGGTGGAGAGAAGATCATTTCTGCCACTATCACAAAAATAAGGGACAGAAGATGGACAATTATTTTAAGCTTAAAGATGCTATCCAAGATCTCATTGATGGAGGCACCATTCTCACAGATGGCTTAGTTAAAAATTTTGATCATAAGGCTTTCAAGATCCCTCTACCTGAGTACGAAAAGGGGGAATCCTCTCAAGAAAATAAGAAGAATCATGATGCAAAGATCAACTATACATATACTCCTGATTTGCCTATGATCAACATGGTAGAACCTATTGAGAGTGTTCTTATGATGAGATATCAAGATGATAATAACACCAATCATGGTATGCCAAAGTTGGTCTTGCAAACACTAGATGGTTCATCTTCCCGAAGTGAGACATTGAATGCTGTTACTAGGGGGCAAGCCAAAATTATCCTTAAAACTGTGCATGATCCCAAACAAGCCTCTTCTTCCAAACAAGCAGCTCCTTCAGTCTTGTCTAGCTATGACCTTATGCACTAGTTACAATGGACACCCACCTAGATATCCATTTTTGAGTTGCTTGAGTTATCCCCTTTGCACAAGGAGATCCTTGAGAAAGCTCTGCGTATAGAAAATGTCCCCAATGACATTGATCTAGATCGGTTCCAGGCTATGGTCAACCATATCTCATCCCCCGACTACCTATCCTTTTCTTCAGAGGATGACACATCTCTTAGCCACCCCCATAATCTTTCTTTACACATTGAAGTCCAAGTCTACCATACCCAAGTCCCTCAAGTCCTGATACACAATGGTGCAGGGTTAAATATTGTTTCTTTCCATGTGGTGCAATAGTTAGGTTTGTCAGAATTTGCTGTAGATCCTAAGCAAAAGATTACTATAAAAGCATATGATGAAGTGGAAAGATCTTCCAAGGGTCTTGTTGTGCTGCCTGTCAGAGTGGGCCCTGTCACGAAAGATATTATGTTCCAAGTGTTGGACATCCCACTCACATATAACATTCTTTTGGGTCATCCTTGGATCCATGACATGCAAGCTATCCCTTCCACCTACCATCAATGTGTCAAATTCCCATACAATGGCACTGAAATTGTGATTCCTAGGGATAATGCTATAGCTATCAATACTCTAACTACTGCTAAGATGTTTTTTCCTCACAACAAACCTTCTCATGATCCTAATGCATCCCTGATTGCTGGTGAGAAAAAGTTAAAGATGATGAGTATTGGTATGGGTGAATACACACTGGATTCCATTACTACTATGCCTACCTCTCCTAAATCATATGGGAGACCCTCTGACAAGATGAAGCCTTCTACTTCCGCTCTGATAGTCTTTGATACCTTTGTTCATTCATCCATACCCTTAGAGGCAGAAAAAGAAGAACAAGCTATTAGGGAGTGGATCTATGGAGACGAAGAGAGTAGTACAACAATTGCTACTCCTATCTACCCTAAGCACTATGGTAAAGGCTATAAATTTTTGTAGCAAATGAGCTATCAAGGTCACAGACCTATAAATGATAATGGACATGCCCTAGTTGAGCCTTTGAGTCATACCAATGGTCGACCCTCTAAAGATACCATAAGTATAGGATACAGTGCCAACGATGACCCCCCTAACTATTCCAGAAATGCTCTCATGATCAGTGATTCAGACATAGATACAAATGAGTCACCACTACACACTATGGTTCAAATAGCAGACAGTCTCCCTTCTACTCCACTCCTTTGGGGAGAAGAACACATACATGATGAGGACATAGCTAAAGAGTTTACACCTAGAAGTAGACAACACAAAAATATCTTGTGATTGGTCGATAGAGGAGATCTCACACATAATGACTTGGGTGCCTCTACTTCTCGGTGTCCTAAGCCTTCTTGGTGCAAACATCCCAGTAGAAGCTCAACAACAGATTCAAATGAGTATGAATGGGATACTATCTCAGAGGGATCTTCCACGATGGATATGGAAGTTGATGTGGTTCATACTTATATTACCCAACCTGATGTAGTTGATGAGTCTCATGTAGGGTCTGAAGAATTCAATCCACATATTGCTTTAGTGGACCATGTTGGTCCTTCTATGTCAAATCTAGATCTTGACACTTTTGGAGCTTACTCTATAGGCTCAACCTCTCTTGTCACCAGAGATGACAAATACCGCATTAATGCTCTTGAACCTATCACTTCACTTCCTCTCCTCCACTCAGATCTCATAGATTGGTTTGCCAAAGATCAAAGACCTACATTGCCTTCTTTCCAAAATGACTATGAGATCACTTGCTACCTCAATACCATTGAACTTGTTACTTCTTCCACCAGTGAACCAGTGACAAACATGATTGAATCAGATATCAAGTACCTCAGTCATAAAATCAAAAGAAAAAAGTAATGGTCAGATGGTGAAAACCACATTGTGGCAGTATCCGAACCTAAAAATAGTAAAAATAAAGATGCATCTAAGGGTGAAAACCTCTTTGAGGCGTTCAAGGATGAGGTACTTGGTAGTCTGCCCAGCTATTTTCAAGAAATGTCTTCAGTTCTAATAGAGCCTATGCAATCCATCAACTTAGGGACTGGCAACTCTCCTAAAATCATACATGTGGCTCAATCCCTTTTAGCAGAGGAGAAAGAACAATTTGCCACATTATTTCAAGGGAAAAACATCAACTTTGCATGGACATATTCTGACATGCCTGGTTTAGACACTGAGCTTATCATGCACCACCTTTCCATTGCTCCAGGGGTAAAACCTGTCAAGTAGAAGCTTAGAAAGATGCATCCCCATGTGGCATTACTAGTTAAAGCTGAACTTGAGAAGCTTCTAAAAGCCAACTTTGTTAGAGCTATCAACTACGTTGAGTGGATTTCTAACATTGTCCCTATTTCCAAACATGACAAGTCCATTCATGTATGCACTGATTTCAGGGACCTGAATAAAGCATGCCCTAAGGATGATTTTCAACTTCCAAACATTGACATGATACTGGACATGACGACGGGCTATGAAATGTACTCCCTTATGGATGGCTTCTCCGGATATAATCAGATCATAATTTCCCTTGAAAACCAAGAGAAGACAACATTCACCTATGCATGGGGCACCTTTTGTTGGAATGTCATGCCCTTCGGTCTTAAGAATGCTAGTACAACCTATCAAAGGGCTATGACCACTATCTTCCATGATATGATGCATAAGAACATGGAAGACTATGTTGATGACACACTTGCTAAATATCAACAAAGGAGCACACATCTATCTGATTTGAGTTTGATACTGGACCACATGGAATGATTCCAACTCAGATTAAATCCTAAAAAATGTGCTTTTGGTGTCACTTCTGGGAAATTGCTAGGGTACATCATATCAACAAAAGGAATCAAAGTAGATCCCAAAAAGGTGCAAGCTATCATGGAGATGCCACCTCCTCACAACATCAAACAATTAAGGGGTCTCCAGGGCCATCTCCAATCTATTAGATGGTTCATTTCTCAGTTAGCTGACAAAGCTCAACCCTTCAATCTAAATTTACATAAAGAAGCTACTTGTATATGGAATGAGGAGTGTCAAAAGAACCTGGCCCAGATCAAGGATTACCTAGCATGACCTCCTATACTTATGCCACCTATCCAAGGGAAACCTTTGATACTGTACATTTCTACTATGACAAATTCCTTAGGAGCTCTCCTTGCACAACATGATGATATGGGCAAAGAGTG
Organism: Chamaecyparis obtusa; assembly: GCA_027943335.1. Lineage (NCBI taxonomy): Eukaryota > Viridiplantae > Streptophyta > Pinopsida > Cupressales > Cupressaceae > Chamaecyparis > Chamaecyparis obtusa. The sequence goes on along the minus strand of BSBK01013630.1, from coordinate 241,068 downwards.
AGCTATTTACTATATCAGTCACACTCTGGTTGCTTATGAACTCAACTACACCAGCATTGAAAAGGCTTGTCTAGCAGTGGTGTTTGCGTCTCAAAAACTTAGACATTACATGCTTGCACATACTACATAGCTAGTTGCCAAAATTGATCCTTTAAGGTATCTTCTGAGTAAAGCTATGCTTACTGGATGGCTTGCTAAATGGATGTTGATTCTCTCAGAATTTGACATTCAGTATGTTGAATGAAAAGCTATTAAAGGGAAAGCAATTGCAGATCAATTGGCTAAGGTCCCCATGAATGATAATGCTCCTCTTCAGATAGACTTCCCAGATGCTTTAGTCATGCATATCACAGGGTGTGCATGGAAAATGTTCTTTGATGGTTCTTATACATAGAATGGGGCTGGTGCTAGAATCTTGTTTGTTACCCCTCATGGATACACCATTCCTAAATCCTATAAGCTTCTCTTTCCCTGCACCAATAACATAAGTGAATATGAAGCTCTTCTGAATGGTGTTAAGCTTTCCCTTGAATGGCAGATCACTGTGTTGCATATTTTTGGAGATTCTCAACTTGTCATCAACCAAGTAAATGATGATTACCAAACAAAGGATGACAAGTTGATTCCCTACAAGAGGATGATAGACTCACTTTGGAATTATTTCACATCTATTACTGTTGCCCAAAATTTCATATCTATTCATTTTTGGTCATAGGCTAAATTTAGTCAAAGATCCTCATGCTTTAAGCCCTGTTGAACACCTCCAAAAAATTTCATGGGTTTAGCATCTTTCCCCTGGTCTCTACAGATTTTTGTTCCATCTCTAGCATCAATGACCCAAGTTAAATTCATAAATGTAGCCATTGGAGCCAAAAATTCCTAAAAACCCTTTGGCCTATTATAATTCTTCATTACCTTTTTCAGCCACTAAAGGTCTCCATTTCCCATGTGCATTTTAAATCCTTAGGTCACAAGTTCTCTTATTTCTAGCGGTCTAGCTCTTAACACTTGGCGATTTGGTAGGTGGTTAATGTTTGGCATCATGGTTTCAGTGTTTGAAGAGGCTAAGTATCGATCAAATCTAATGGTCACCGATATTCCATATAGTGAAGATGCAAGTGTTTTAAGATCATGGCATAGCGATGACCGTCGATCTTCCTTTCATATAGCACTGTAGGTTGTCAGTGGGGCCACTGCAACATAGTCTGAGGTGTACATTTCTTATTGCCTATTGGTTAGGGGCTGGTGATGTGGAGCTATGTCAGAGTAGGCCTAGTGCACTATCTTTCTAAGAAGATTTGATGGTTGGCGTATAATCTCATGGAATTTTCCAAGCCCATGAGATCATGCACCAACCATTGATCTTACTTTATCCCTAGGCCCTGTCAGGTGGGTCCTTTCTTTCTGATGTGCTCACATTTTATTGGTTGGTCAGGTTGATGACTGGGACCTGTTAGTGGGACTATTGTTAGGGGATCTATAGAGATGTTAGTAAAGTTAAGATCTACGGTGGTCTCATGATCTCATAGAATCTTCTGACCATATGAGATCATGTGCCGATTGTTCGATCTTCCAAGTATGCAGGCTCTATCTTGTGGGTCCGTCTGACATGGTTAGTTCTTATTGGTCAAGCGGGTATTACAGGTGGCATTGGTCAGTGGGTCTGAGTATCTTGAGGGAGGTGGCAGGGAAGTAAGATCTATGGTGGGTGCATGATCTCATGGAATCTTCTGAGCCCATGCAATCATGCGACCACCGTTTGATGAGAATCTTAGTGGGTTGTGGGTCCGATGTGCTACGTGTTGCTGAGGTGTTCATTTTTTATTGGCTTCCAACTGGTGAGGTGGTGTTTGACTTTTCAGAAGGTTTGTGACTATCATAGGGATGATCTAGGCCATTCATCTATTGGGAAAGATTGATATCGATGACCACGTTTTAAAATTTGACTTGCTAGCTGTTAATATTTAAATTCAAATATATCTCTATAGGGTTTTGCTAGGGTTTTGATCCAGCGGTCGATTGTGACAAAATGGGTAGCTCAAATTGAATTCTTCAAGACAGTTGCAGTTGGGAGGGTGATTAAAAGATTTGATGGCCGTCACATATGATTTCTCAAGCTACCAAGTTAGTGTTCTTGCGCCGAAGAAACATTAAAAGGTGGCACCACCTATGGACTTATGTACTTCAATTGCAAACATTCATGGCAAGGCCAAGTTATAGGGTGGTAGATGGATCAAGGTAGCTTGTCTGCAAGTAGATGTAGTATAGAGATGGACACGCAAGATATCTGATCGGCAAAGATATTTCAAGATACATTTATGATCAGACATGATAGAATTAGGGTTGGATTATTATCTGACAATTTATGTAACCCTAGCTAGGTTTTTGACTCCTACCTGCATGCAAAGGAGGTGTATCTAATGTTTTTGGGAGCTTTTAGAGCTTAGAGTTAGACAATTGTAAAGAGAGTTCTTCTTTCTAAAGAGTTATCTACGGCATTCTTTCTGCCCTCTGGCTTTTGCAATTGTAACCTTTCATTGACTATTTAGATATTGCAAAGTGTATTGTGACATTCTTTCATGTCCCCTATACCTTCTTTTCTGAACTTTCTCTTAATGAATTCAATATATGTATGTTTTCAGTGATATTTTTAGGGTTCTTGATCCCTCTTTCTTTCTACAATTTGTGTATGCCTATGAATGATTTGATTTGAATGCTCTTTTGGGTATACTTCCACCCTTGGCAATCTATCTCATTCTTATACCCAATTGCAGAGGTGAATGTTTGTTTGTAGATTATAGTTTGTGTCTAAGTTCTCGAGAGTGCCTTTGCCTTGTGAAATTTTCTCTTTCCCTGCATAGCATCTCTCTATTGTAGACCCTTCTATGAAATATTGATGCAAACCTGTTTAGTGAGTTGTGATCTCCTAGACTTAAGATTGTGTGCTGAGTCCATTCTTTATACTTCAATTCATACCATATTTTCAGTGTATCACCTAGTAGGTAGTTTGCTTTTCAGTCATTTCCCTTTCATGCATTCCTTCTATCCCTTTTCCCCTCAAGAGTTTACTTTCATGTTAAGAAGAAAATTAAGGTGATTATCCAAGAGGAACCAGCCTAGAACCTGGAGGTCTCATCTTAGTTAGCATAGGTCCCACACCTAGAGATGATTCCCATGTTATACTAGGTTATCAAGACCAAGAGAGCTTGAAATAGGGTGAAAACTTAGTGTATAATAGTTATATTTCAACAAATTCCTAGAGCTGAGAACAAGGCTGTTGATGTCATGGCTAGTTTGGCATCCATTCTGCAACTAGAAGAGCACAAATCATGCTTTGAGTTCTTGGTGGAAGAATTGCGCTATCCTGCCTACAATTCCCCTGATGACCGTGTCATTTACACTATGGTCGATTATGACTCCTCCCGCTATGCCACCATATTTTCCTATCTTCAAGATCAAATTATCCCTAAAAATCTAACACACAATGAGAAGCACCAGCTCATCCGTAATGCCTCCCACTTTACCCTCATCTCTGGTGATTTGTATAGGAAGGGTCTAGATGGAACTCTCCTTAGGTGTCTAGAAATAAAGGAGTCAGAAAAGGTGCTAGCTGAAGTCCATGATAACATATGTGGGTCACACTCTAATGGTCTTGTGCTAGCTCAGAAATTGCTTAGGGATAGTTACTATTGGCCTACTATGCAAACTGATGCTATTCAATATGCCAAGTCATGCAAGAAATGTCAACTACACAGGAATCTCATTCATGCTCCTGGACGTGAGTTCATTCCCTCTATTACTTACTGGCCATTTTAGAAATGGGCCTTTGACTTGGTAGGCAAAATTTACCCTAGCTCTTCAAGTGGGCATAAGTTCATCATTACAGCTACTGAATATTTCACCAAATGGGTTGAAGCGGTCCCATTGTTTGCAGCTATAGGCAAACATGTTGCTCTATTTATTTTGAATCACATCATCTGTCACTATGGTATTCCTTCTTCCATAGTCACGGATAATGGCGGCTAGTTAAAAAAAAAGACCTGAAGCACTTGTGCAAAAAGTTCAAAATCAAACAACATTGGTCTTATGTTTACTACCCTCAAGGGAACGACCAAGTTGAGGCCTCAAACAAAACATTGCTGAAAATTCTCCATAGAACAGTGCACAAATCAGGCAAGGATTGGCATCTGCAGATCAATCCTATGCTATGGGCTTATAGAACTTCTATTTGCACCCCTATAGGTGCCACACCTTTTTCCTTGGTCTATGGTTCTGAGGTTGTCTTACCATTAGAAGTTGCAATACCTTCCTTACGAGTCTCTCTACATGGTTTGATTATCGATGAAGACCAAAGGGCCATGAGAGTCCATGAGCTTACTACTTTGGAAGAAAGCCACAAGGCCGCTTTTGATCACATGTGTACTTATCAGAAGAGAATGTCTACTGCTTACAATAAGAAAGTTAATCCTAGAGAGTTCAAAGTGGGTGAACTAGTTCTATGAGAGAATCCCAAAAATTAGCAGAATAGGGAGCAGAAAGGCTAGTTTGAGCCAAATTGGTTAGGGCCTTATATCATCACAACAACATTTGGGTTTAGAGCCTATTAGTTATCTACACCAGAGGGAGAAGATCTTACTGAGCCTATCAATGTTCTACTTCTGAAAAAGTTCTATACCTAAGGTTCTTGAGCTCTTTATACATATTTTTATTGATCTTGAAAAAATTCAAAAAAAAAAAAATCATATATGATGCTGAAAAAATCCTAAAAAGCATAAAAAGTACTAAAAAAAAGAGCATCCTAGTGAAAACCTAGCAATAGGCACTTTGATGTCTCACAAAAAAAAATCAAAAAATTCAAAAAAATAAATAAATAGAAAAAGTACCTTGGTGAGAACCTAGAAACAGGCGCCTTGGAAGCAAAATACAAAAAAATTTGAAAAAAAGTCCTAAGAAAATCTATCAAGTGGTGAAAACCTAGAAACAGGCATTGCTTGAGACCCTTGCACCTATGTCTATTAGTCTTGCATGGCGCTCCTTCGCTCCACTTCTCACTTTGCCTCTCCTAGCCTAGAATTGACTCTTGTCTTAGTCTAGGGGGCATACGTTGTTCTAGCTTATCTTGGGTCTCTTTGAGCATCCAGGTTTCTTGGACAACTTGGTTCTAATGGTGTTTTTCAACACCACCCCAATTGTGTTTTTCAACACTACCCTAGTGTCAAGTGTTTCTCAACACTTATCAGATACCCTACCTGTAGTCTAGAATGATGCAATATTTCTCCCTGGCAGGTGTGATACTCAAAATCTGTCTCTATGACCTACACACATGCACTTAAACACTCAACTCACTCAGACTTGTTTGACTTTATTTCTTTGTGTGCTATCTATGATGATTTCTTTGATGAGTGTTCTCTCCCTAATAGTTTTCAATGATGCCAAGCTAGAAAATTGGGGGCATGAGAACATGTTTTATTTCTTTTTCTGCCTATGGGTATATTTTGTTGATCTTAGCTATCATGAGCATTTATGCTTGTTCCACTTGACACTAGGATCTACAATGTATTATCCTTGATTGTTTTTCACAAGTGCATACTTATAGCCATCTTGACTTTCCTTGTGTCTCGATGTGAGTATAATCTTGCCATATTAAACTTAGGAAACCTCATTGCACTAGTCATCTTGACCTATATGTCTTTGATGCTTAGGTGGGATTCCACATACCTATTTGATATAGATCATATTCAGATTCACATAGTTATACTAGTGTGTATTGTATTATCTTGTGACACTACCAATAATGCTCGATGATGAATATTAGAGTCTAATAGCTTTGTGACCTTGCAAGTAAACCACTTTTCACAATAGCTTTCATTCTTAAGTTCATGATAGTTAGTTTTGCATCTTGCATATGAAGAGAGCTCTCCTTTCATCTTACATGGACTTGTTGGTCAACTGCGCTCACCTTTTGCTTCTTCATGATCATGTCTTTTGCTTCTTGTCTTTCATATCACATCATTTTCTATTCATTTTGGGATCGAAACCGAAATCCGAGTTCACCTTGATCATCCAAATCGCATTTCTCCTTCTTCTGTGTAGTTGGCTGACCTTTTGAGGCCTGATCCTTTGATCTTCACTAGGGCATCCTTTCCTTCTTCATCTCCATCTCTCTCACCCTTCTAGTCTATCATTCATTTCATTCATCTCTCTAAGGTTTGACTTCATCTTTATCCTATATCTTTCTCAGTCAAACCTAGTCAAACTGGGGCATATCTTCACTGCTTGATGGTTATTCTGTCATCTTTCATCTTCGATTATAATTTCTAGTGATTTGATCATGTTGCTCTTGCTCCTACCTTCCCTCTACCTGATTTCACTTTCGATCCTGAGGGGGCAGACACATCATATCCTATTGGCTATTCTCCAGAGCATATGCTTGACCATTGCATTTTCTCTGATCAATCTATCTTTGCACTTGACATGTTAGTTGTCATCTCAAGTTCTGATACTATCCATCTCTTTCCTAAGTGTTCAGTATTGTTGCTACCAGGCTGACCATGTAGGATTTTCTATCTCTCTGCACTTCATTCTTTGGAGTTAGATCTCTATGTATTTCCTTCTTGGCTAATCTATTCTTTGATGTAATGTGTTCCTAGATCGATCACACATTAGTCAAAGACGGGCAAATGTAATCACCCAAAAATGGTCATCTAGACTATTAGCCTCTTGCTAGCATTATTTGCTAAAATCATGAATTACTTATTCTTGATCAAATCCTATTTTTATCATTTATTCAATGGGCTAACCATTTTATCCTAAGTCTTTATTTTATTAAAAGGAATTCCCTCCCCTTTTATTAAATAAAAAGCTCCCACTTTTCTTCTTATCCTAAGTTGCACAAATAAAGCATTATTCTTATTTTACAAAAATAAGAAAAGGCCTTTTTGTCTCATATGGGGCACAAAATTCAACACTTATTTCTCATTAGAGGAAAATTGTGCACATGATTGCTCCTCTTTCAAGCTCCACCCTTGATTAAATCTTTTTCCTCTTAATCTCTATGGTCCATTCCTTTTCAATTCCTTTAAAAGGAGAGCTCTCTTCTCATTCTAGGTCCCCAACTTTTTATGCTAATCTTATGCTACATGATTTCTTGGAGACTTTGGAGCTTTTTGAAGACCTTCTTGCATCTAGCTTTCATTCTTGCATCATAGCTTAGTTTATTTCATTGCATTCTTAATCTAGTTTCCTTTCATGCTCTAGATTACCTCACATAGCTTAATTAGCAAGGATTTGTAATACTTCTATCTTTCCTTTCATAGCTTAGCTTGCATTTTCATTTCTAAGAATTGCATTGCATTTCCATCTTGATTCTTGAGGATATTGGCATTCTTTCCCTTGTCTCATTGAATCTCCCATTGCATGGTTTACTAGAAAGGTTATAGGCTTAATAGCTCTAGCTGAGAGCATTCTTAACACCCTTGCACTCCATGCCTAGGGAGCTCTAGGTTGCTTTCTCAAGGTTTCCCACTCATGGATTCTCTTGGAAGTAATGGATTAGAGAAGTGCACATTCTAGTGTGTACAGTAGGATTGTGGTTTTTTTGGTGTACATTCATGTTGAGACTCGATTAGATCTAGTGTGTTTCTTTCCCTCACATGTTGGTGATGGTTCTCACCCAAAGTGGTTTCCCACACATGCATTGTTGGCCCTTTCTTGGTATTTGCATTCATTCATGAAGGATGGTAGTGTATGTGTTTTTGGTATTTATCCTTTGGCCTATGACTTTGTTATATTGATATACCACCAATGATTCTATTGGATCATACTAAGTTGTAGATTCTTATATAAGTACACACATGTGGTGATTAGTCAATTCCTACAATTGTAGTGATTGGACTTATGGGACTATATATTTCTTTGAGTATGCCTGCACATGTGGTGATAAGACTTGTTAGAGGAACATGCTTGCACATGTAACAAGTAGATGTATTAGATAGTAGATACCCTTTATTTTATGCCATGGAGTGAAAGGAGTTTCATGTGATGGATTCCTTCTAGTGTAGCAATTGGACTTGTAGGAAAGGGAGTTGGAATGGGTATCATGGTTTTCCTGCAATGTAGCATAAGGTCTAGTCTTAGGAAAAAGATCGCACATGTACTTATTGGACTTACAGAATGAAGTTTTTTGGTTTTCCCACCATGTTGTGTTAGGCCTTGGTTGATTAAAAATCCCACACATGTAGTAATTGGACTTATAGGAACAACGTTGTTGGTGTACCCATGGGTAAAGACATAAATATTGTTGGAAAGTGATGTTTTGGGAGCACTATGGATCACTTAATGGCTTTCATTTATGGAAAAACTTATGCTAGAGTGATCACATGAAGTAATTATAAGTGTGGGAGACTCAGTCTTGAAAATGACTAAGTACAGAATCAAAATAACAGTATTATGTAGTACAATTTTGGTCAGTGAAGATAGCATATGATATATTATGTCTTGTGAACTTAGAGGAAGATAGTTTGGGATATGTATGACCTTTAGTTAAGGTCACATTTGTTTTGGTGCTGATATCAGTAAGATATAGTGATATGAAGGTATGCAAAGATAAAGAAATAGTGAAACATGCCATATGAACAGTCACGATGATTGAGGGAAGATTAGATGGAATGGTAACGTTCTAAGTTAGATGAAAGTTGTATATTGCTGAAATTTTGGTAATACAAGATCACCGACTCTACATTTATCATTTGTATAAGTAATTTTTATGTTTTGTATTGTATTTGTGAGCTGACTGGATGGCAAAATTGATATAAGTATAGAGTGTTTTGTGGAAGCGATAAGTGTGAAATTATGTGATAGACATGGATATGTAATGGATGTGAATTTGGGATATTGGTAAAGGAATATAGAAGATGTGAGATTAGATATTGAAAGAGCTATAATTGGAACTATCAAAGCATATCAGATGCTTGTATAGTTTACTTATTGAAGAATACTATTGTATCAAAATTGTGATTGTAAGAGTTGTAAGCTCACCACACCTTTAACAAGGTTTTTGTATACCCCTAACAGGGTTTTGTATTCCTCGAATAAGGAAATGTACTATGTAATACTCATCTCCTAACATGGATTCAATACTTTAGTTCATATTTGTGGTACCATCCCCACTGGGGTTTTCCCTTGGCTAGGGTTTCCTCGAAAACAAATAATGATGTTATGAGTTATGTGTTTATGTTCTTTTCATTTTAGCATTGATATGGTTTATTTACAATTGGTTGAAGTTTAATTTAAAGTGTTGTAATACTGATTAACCCTCCCTCTCAGTATTAATTAATCCTAACAATTTGTATCAGAGCTATTGGCCCTTGGAGAGAAAGCCTAATAGCTTAAGAGAGACTAGAATGGATTCAGAAAGTTTAAAAGCAAAATTTGAAGCAGCACTTGATGACCTGGATAAAGAAAAGGCTGAGAACAAAGAATTGAAATTCAAATTAAAAAAAGCAAACAGTTTCATCAAGGAACTAAAGGAACAACTTGAATTTTCAAGAAGTCAGAGACAAGACCTTATGAATAAGATCAAAGAAGATTCAGACAATGATACATTAGACCAAGTAAAGAAGATGGAGAAAGAAAAAGAACAAATCAATCTTTTGATGATTAAAGAAATTTAATATGAAAAAGATGCAGGATACAAAGTTGAAGATACACTAAAAGAAGCTAATATGCAGATAGGACAAATGAAGACTGAACTTGATCACTACAAGGATAAATGTTAGGAATTGGAGACGTACAACCAAATCATAAAATGTGAACTCTCTCAATCCAAATTGCATATTGAGAAGTTACACATGAGAAATGATAAAATTGATGAACAAAGAGAGAGAAAAAAACCTAAAGGAGACATGAATGAAATTGGATACAATGAAGGAGAATGTTCTAAGACTAATGATGAATCACATGAAGAAAAGCATGAAGATAGATCCACTTTTGAAGAACCTAAAGATCAGATCAAACCTTTCAGAGGTAGATGCTTTGGATGCAACAAAGTTGGACACATGAAAAGAGATTGTAGAAGTAAAGGTCCTTTCAAACCCTTTACCAATTATTGTTACGACTGTTATGCATATGGACATAAGAAAATAGAATGTAGAAAATTTGATCAACCAAGGAATAGAAAAGATTACATTAGAGAAGAGTCAACAACCAAGATCACATGCTACAAATGCAATAAACTTGGGCATACTACAAGGTATTGTAAGCTGTAGGATAATCAGAATAGAAGACCACCTACATGTTTCAAATGCAACAACTTAGGACACATAGAAATTTTTTGCAGGTATAATGGAATGAACAATAGAAGAGGACCACCACCTGTGGTTATAAAGAAGAATATTGGTGATAGTCGTAAAAGTATTAATGAGTACATAGATGAGTTCAAGAATCATTTCAAGAAAAAAAAAAATGAAGATGATGAGAAGATATGGAAGGTAAAATATTTCATCAAGGAATTGGTTCAGGGAAAGATAGTAGATGCTACTGTGTCTTCGCATGATGTTGACATTTCTACATCAACCTAGAAGGCCGCATGGCCTTAGGGGGAGCATTGGATGTAGACAAAAAAATATATCCAGCCCCTGATTATGTGGAATAAGATCATGCAAGATTAGATATGGTGTGTACAGACACTATGGAGTTTATGTTTGTGATTGCAACACTTGAAGATTCATATCCTATGATCGAGAAATTATGTTTGATTGGATAGTGTGCGAAGTTGAGCTACCCGTGAGTAATGCATTCACTCACCTTGCGATGGATAACATACCTTAAAGCATATCATTTTTGCACTATTTGATTAGTAGTGACCAAGGAGAACAAATTTAAGAAGCACTATAGCCATCTAGCAACTATATTGCATGATCGTTTGAAGTGAAAGTTTAGGATTTCGATGTATTCAAGGTATTTAGATCATATACTCTTTCAAGAAGATATGGATGCACCTATGATATTTGATGTTATTGATAGATGAAGGCATAAGTTTTAGAGGCACCCATTTATGTCTTGTGAGGATGATCTGAAAGGAGAATTTTTGCAAACCCCTTACGACATGCTGCACATTGAAGATATTAGGGCTTATTGATGCAGAGGGTTTGGGATCTAGTGTTTTATCCAAGCTTCTAGTCTCTAATAACCATCCAATGTTTACTCCTTATGCTATCTTCCCCAATTTGGATCTCCAAGATCCTCCCAATCAACTTCTCCTCCAAGGTATAGTAGACTTCTAGAAGATTCACAACTCTAAGACCAATTTAGGCCTTCAAAACACTAGACTTCTCTACTAGAACTTCCTTCTAGCACCCAAAACCCTAGCTTAGGATCTTATCACACATCACTTCCACCCTTGACCAAGCTCTTGACTCTTAAAAAGTCATTTAGTATCCTTCCATACACTTCTGGATACTCCACCAAGCCCATAAGCATCAAATCCTCTAGGAGGCCTAATTGGCTCAATTCCCAGTAGGTCTATTTTCACTGATTTTGGCTCTTTGCTTCCAAAATCCCAAAAAAACCTCACATAAGACCTTGAAAATATTTAAGGTATCCACTAACCCTTTCCAAATCCTGATTTGTGGCTTCTGGATGAACCCACAAGCCCATTTACTACCATGCCCTAGTTTTAAGCCTATTAATTAGGCCTTTGGACCTGTCTACACAAATGACCATCAAATTGGTCTCCAAACCTTGAATAAACTCCTAAAACCTCTTTAATATTCAAGGGGACTCTTTAATATTTTCATAAATGCCACTAAGTTCTTTCCCTTAGATTATGGGTGCTTGAACCAATGCAATCTTTACCCTGTCCCGACTCACCTGTCTCTAACAGTCAACCTTCGGGCTTCCATCCTGACCTAGAAATCTTGGTGCAACAAAAAAAATGAAAGAAAAAACATTATATATAGACTTTAACCTTCCATCCCCTATGGTTTCAACCATTTTGACTGGTGGATGCTCAGGTTAGAGTCATTTCAAGCATGGAGGTCCTGCAAATTGGCTTTACAGACCAGTAGCTTGAAATGCTTGCCAAATCTCACTCCACTAACATAGAAACAAAATAATAAATTTAGTATGAAGATAGAACACTAATCTAAACTATCATAGGTCTTGATCACCCCTATCAATCCGTACAGGCCATACAAGACACAAAGAAATCCTGCAAACAGTAATAACTAGAACCTCACATCTGTACAGAAAGTTCTTAATAATGAAATTCAAACCAAAACTTTATTAGCCTTCAAAATAAATCAATCTCATGCTCATATACTGAGCATGAGTGGTTACAACCACCTTAACTTCCATTTGAGAAACTTTTCAAAAAGTTGCAAAAGTTGCTCAAGCAACTTTGTGCCAAAGAGTGCCATTTGGCCTGTGAGACCAACTCAAAGACTAGGAATGAATCCAATACCTAAATTAGGAAATTTTAAGTTGTAAGACCCTTCTTAGATCATTTCTACCAAAAATACCTCTTTGAGACTCTTTAGGCCATTTAGCCCAAATGAACCATTAACTCTTCCTTAGCTCATTTGGCTCTTATAATCACAATCATGGATTCATCCTAATGAATCTTATTATCACTCACACTAAACCCCTAACACAACTATAAAAATCACTATCTTAGCCAAAATGGGAGGTGCTCTACACCATACTCCCCTGGTACAAAGAACTCAAGTCCCTTGAGTTAGGAGGTCTTCAATGGTGACTCCCTGCTGTAAGATATCCAACTCAGTCATCCATATAGCTTCAGCATCAGATAACCCCTCCCATTTAACTAGACACTCCTTATAGATACCTTTCCTTGTCTTTTTGATCACCTTAGTATCCAAGATACTCTCCAACTTTAGTGGAATTGGGCTTGGAAAATCTTTAACCCAATCATCATCTCCCAAATTTGAAAGATGAGTTGGACTTGTGTCTAGTGTTGGTCCCTTATAGGGATAAAAATCACATACATTGAAAATTGGGTGAAATGCCCAAATCAGGGGGCAATTCCACTTCATAAGCATTCTTTCCATACTTATGCAAGATCTTCAAGGGTCCTATCTTCTTCATGAGCAACTTGGTAGGTTGACCCTTGGGAAACCTCTCCTTCCTGAGATAGGCAAGGACTAGATCCCCTACCTTGAATTGCAAATCCTTTCTAGACTTATCTACCTTAGCTTTGTATTTCTCTCCCTATTTTTGCAAGGTCCTTTTGACTTGCTCATGTAGCTCCTTCATTTTCTTTACAAATGTCTCTCCTTGAGCACTCCTCTTATCCTGCAAACTAAGGTCTCTTAACTCTAGGATCCCTCTAGGATGTGTCCCACAAACTATCTCAAAGGGACTTTTACCTGTACTCCTATTCATGGAGTCATTATAGGAAAATTTTGCCTACCCTATGATATGATCCCATAAATGTCCATGTTGCTTAGTCAAGCATCTTAACAAATTTCCTAGTGACCTGTTCACTACCTCTATTTGTCCATCTAATTATGGATGGTAGGTTGAAGAGAATGATAAATTTGTACCTAACATATTCCATAGGGTCCTCCAAAAGTGGACCACAAACTTGCTATCTCGGTCACTTACTATGTTTAGTGGCAATCCATGGATTCTAACAATATCTCTGAAAAAAAGTCCTACAATTTTTGAAGCATCATTGATTTACTTGCATGGTATGAAGTGTACCATCTTGCTAAAATGGTCCACCACAAAAAATACATTGTCATGTCCCCTAGGTGTCTTTGGAAACCCCAAAACAAAATCCATACTCAAGCACTCCCAAGACCTTTGAGGTATAGATAGAGGTTGGTACAGTCCACTATTACTTCTCTATCCTTTAGTCCTCTGATATATCTGACATTATTCCTAACATCTAATTGTAATTTAGGCCAATAGTAGTGCCTAGTCACCTATTCTATTGTCTTGTCCACTCCAAAGTGGCCTCCCAAACTTCCTTGGTGCTTCTAGTCCTTCACTATGTTCTCCCTCATTGAGCATTGAGGTATACACATGAGGTGTCCCTTGAAAAATAGTGCCTCTTGCAATATATACTCACTGAATTCCACCTTGAATCCATGTCTAAACCTTTCACATGCCTCATAGGCATCCTTGAAGTCTCTATCCTCCTTGTAGAGATCTTTCAAGTCTTCCACACTCACACTTTGCAACTGAATTTCCTGAATGGTTAGGACTCTTCTACTAAGAGCATCAACAACCTTATTACCAACTCCCTTCTTGTGTTTGATCACAAAGGTGTAGGCTTGTAAGAATTCAACCCATTTAAGATGTCTTTGGTTCAACTTGTCTTTCCCATTCAAGAAACTAAGGGCATGGTTATCTATGTAGACCAAAAATTCCTTTGGTAAGAGATAATGTCTCCACTTTTTAAGAGCTTACACCATTGCATATAACTCCAAATCATAGGTGGAGTACTTTTGTTTAGCCTCATTCAACTTCTTAGAGAAGAATGCCACAGGGTGTCCCTCTTGGCTTAACATTGCTCCAATGGATAGCTTGCTAGCATCACTTTCAACCACAAATAACTAATTGAAATTAGGGAACCTTAAAGTAGGTAGCTCTGCCATCCTCTTTTTCAACATCTCAAACCCCTTATCAGCTGCCACAATCTATTGGAATTGACATTTGATTCCACCTTTAATGGTTTTGAGGATAGGTGCACACACATGACAAAAATTCCTCACAAACTTCCTATAGTATGATGCCAAACCATGAAAACTCCAAACATCCCCTATGGACTTAGGTGTAGACCAATCCAAGATTGACTTGACTTAATCAGGATCCATCTTAATGCAACCATTTGCTACCAAAAATCCAAGATACACTAGTTTAGTTTTTAAGAACTCACACTTGTCCTAATTGATCATCAAATTTTCTTTATGCAACCTCCTCAAGACCTGTTCCAAATGCTCCATGTGCTCCTCTTTAGACCTACTAAAAATTAGAATGTCATCAAGATAAACTATTACAAAATTACCTATTAAGTTTTCCAATACTTCATTCATGAGCCTCATGAATGTGCTAGGGGCATTGGTGAGGCCAAAGTGCATCACAAGCCACTCATACAACCCTTCATTGGTCTTGAAGGGTGTCTTCCATTCATCACTAGGCCTAACTCTAATTTGATGGTAGCCTAACTTTAAATCCACCTTGGAGAAGTAACATGAGCCTCCCAAATTGTTTAACAAGTCTTCAATTCTTGGCATTGGAAATTTGTACCTAATGGTGATCTTGTTGATGGCCCTTGAATCAATGCACATCCTCCATGTACCTCCCTTCTTTGGTGCAAGTAAATTAGGTACAACACAAGGGCTCAAACTCTTCCTTATCAAGCCCTTATCCAATAAATCTTGAATTTGCTTGGCTATCTCTGCATTTTGGCTTGGTGTCATCTTATATGCTGCCTTATTTGGCAAGTTTTCTCCAAGAATGAGGTCTATTTGATGGCTTATTTCCCTCATGGGTGGCAATGCACTTGGAAAACCATTCTCCACAACCTCATGATAATTTTCCAACAAGGTTTGTATCTCTGGTGGTATATTAACTTTCTCCTTAGCCTCCTCTTTTGGCTTCACCACCACTACACAATAGACCTCTTTCTGTTTCTTCATAACCTTAAGAAAATATTTCCCACTCAAATGCATAGCACTAGCCCCTATGTGCTTATCCTAATTAGGTTCCTACAATGGATCCATTTGAAACTTCTTGCCTAGTTTGGTGATTACATAGCTATTCCTCTCACCCTTCACATCATACTACCCTGGGCGTCCTAGAAGAAGGTGACATGCATCCATGGGAAATATGTCACATAGAACCTTCTCCTTGTAGTCTCCTATCTTAAGCTTTAGCTTGTCCAACATCTCTATGGATACTATGTTCTCAGTGGATCCAGAGTCCACTATCACCTTGCATATCTTTCCATGAGACCTGCAAGTAGTTTTTAATAGGCTCTTCCTTTGATGGGGCTCCATGGTGTTAGGAACCTTCAATAACATCCTTCTCAACATGAGATTCTCTCCATCCAATACTGGCCTTGCCTTGGAGATAGGTGAAGTGACACTTTGAGTGTCCTCTTCTTGCACTAGTTGATTCCTCCTATCACCCATTGATGATGAGGAACCCTTTTCAGGATATCTACCCCATTGTATGCCCCACTTGATTGCAATTGTAATATCTGCTAGTGAAGACTGAATTGACTAAAATCTACCTCTTGGTGGTCCTTTTCCTCTATATCCTCCTCTTTGGAATGATCCCCTATACTGACTACCTCCATTTTTGTCTACAGGTGGTGTCTCTTCCATCCTACTTGGGCTTTGTCCTCTACCAAAAGTGTTCCTGCCTCTAAATTCTTTGTTATTGTTGTTACCCCTACCTCTTTGTTGGAAGTCACTTCCATTCTTTCTCCTATCTTTCTCCTCTACTCTTAAGGCCAACTAAAAGCACTTGTGCATGTTATCAAGAGCCATCATGCTGATTTCATCTTGGATCCCTTGCCTCAATCCATTGAGGTACCTTGCTACCTTCTCTACCTCTTCTTCATGCCTTCTTTCTCTTAGAATTAGCTTATTGAACTCCTTAGTGTAGTTGTTGACTGATAACTCCCTTTGTCTTAGATTCTGCAGCCTTTGATACATTTGTATCTCATAATCAGTGGGTAAGAATTGTGCCCTCAACCTGATTTTCATCCTTTCCCATGAAACTATCTTCTTCTTCCCATTAGCTATCCTATCATCTTGCATCATGTTCCACCACACCAATGTAGATCCCTTGAGCCTAGCTTTGGCATAGCTTACTCTCTTCTCCTCTGCCACTTCCTTGTAATCAAATTGATTATCTATGGCCTCTAGCCAATCCAACAACTCCTCACCATTCAAACTGCCACTATAGTAAGGTATGTGTTCCATGCTATCCTTTTTGATGGATTTGAATGCATCCAAGAACACCTTGACTTTAGCATCAACTATTTCTTTACCTTTGTTAGATGTCTCCCCTGTCTGACTTTCATTTTCATCTTCAATCTCATCACCCCATTCAATGATTCTCTTCCCTTTTGATTCTGACAGATTGGCCTTAGCCAATAGCTCTTGGACCAAGTCCAATATGGAACCTCTACTCATTTCCTTTGGAGGCATGTTGTGAACCTCTTGAATCTCCTCCCATTCAGACATACACAACCTTCAAGAAATTCCCTCTCTAATACCACTCTGATGCAGCGGGTTTGGGATCTAGTGTTTTATCCAAGATTCTAGTCTCTACTAACCATCTAATGGTTACTCCTTGTTCTATCTTCCCCAATACAGATCTCCAAGATCCTCCTAATCAACTTCTCCTCCAAGGTATAGTCAACTTCTAGAAGATTCACAACTCTGAGACCAATTTAGGCCTTCAAAACACTAGGCTTCTCCACTATAACTTCCCTCTAGCACCCCAAACCCTAGCTTAGGATCTTCTCACACATCACTTCCACCCTTGACCAAGTTTTTGAATCTTCAGAAGTCATTTATTATCCTTCCATACACTTTTGGATACTCCACCAAGCCCATAAGCATCAAATCCTCTAGGATGCCTAATTGGCTCAATTCCTAGTAGGTCTATTTTCACTGATTTTGGCTCTATGCTTCCAAAATCCCCAAAAAACCTCATAGAAGACCTTTAAAATAGTCAAGGTATCCACTAACCCTTTCCAAATCCTAATTTTTGTCTTTTGGATGCACCCACAACCCCTTTTACTAGCAGGCCCTAGTTTTAAGCCTATTAATTAGGCCTCTGGACCTGTCTACACAAATGACCATCAAATTGCTCTCCAAACCTTGAATCAACTCCTTCAACCTCTTGAATATTCAAGTGGAATCTTTAAGCTTTTCATAAATTCCACAAAGTTCTTTCCCTCAGATTATGGGTGCTTGAACCAACACAATCTTTACCCTGTCTTGGTTCACCTGTCTCTAACAGTCAACCTTAGGGCTTCCATCTTGACCTAGAAATCTTGGTGCCACAAAAAAAATTAAAAAAAAAACATTATATATATATTCTAACCTTCCATACCCTATGGTTTCAACCATTTCCATTGGTGGATGCTCAGTTTAGAGTCATTTCAAGCATGGAGGTCTTGCAAATTGGCTTTATAGACTAGTGGATTGAAATGCTTGCCAAATCTCACTCCACTAACCTAGAAACAAAATAATCAATGAAGTATGAAGTTAGAACACTAATGTAAACTATCATAGGTCTTGATCACCCTTATCAATCTATACAGGCCGTACAAGACACAGAGAAACCCTGCAAACAATAAGAACTAGAACCTCACATCTGTACAAAAAGTTCTTAATAATGAAATTCAAACCAAAACTTCATTAGCCTTTAAAATCCATCGATCTCATGGTCATATATCGAGCATGAGTGGTTACAACCACCTTAACTTCCATTTGAGGAACTTTTCAAAAAGTTGCAAAAGTTGCTCAAGCAACTTTGCAAAGGTCCTAGCAACTTTGTGCCAAAGAGTGCCATTTGGGCTGTGAGACCAACGCAAAGACTAGGAATGACTCCTAAGTCCTAAATTAGGACATTTAAGGTTCTAAGACCCTTCTTAGACCATTTCTACCAAAACTAACTCTTTGAGACTCTTTAGGCCATTTAGACCAAATGAACCATTAACTCTTCTTGAGTTCATTTGGCTCTTACAATCACAATCATGGATTCATCCTAATGAATATTATTCTCACTCACACTAAACCCCTGACACAACTGTAAAAATCACTATCTTAGCCAAAATGGGAGGTGCTCCACACCACTTACATACACTGCAAGTATGAGACCATAGGAGATGCAGAAATCTATAACGAATTAGGAGAGATGATAGAATTTGATGGTAAAATGAAAGAAGAGTTCAAACATCTAGAAGAGAAATATATCATTAATCTAACCCACCTTAATGAGCTCTATGAAACTAAATGGCTCAAGATCATTCTAAACAAAATCCATGATCAATTCATTTTGATAGGAGAGAAACCTGTTAAGATATGTACCTAGTTGATTCACAAGATAACCAAATTAGATAATACTGGAGCCCTTGCAGTAGCTAAGAAGAATATCAAGAAGCAAGTAGAAACCCTAACTCATTCTAAATGGGATAAGAGAGCGATGACTATGAATGAAATCTTTTAGCAAGATGTGAGATTGGTAGCAATGCTACTAGGTTAAAAGTTATTCTACTACAACATACCTAATTCTATGTCAAGTGGGGTAATTATGATGGCCTATAGAATGGTGAAGGAAAATACCAGATTTAACCTATGTGAGATCCTAGCACAATAGTTCTTGGAGAATGTGAATATTATCAAGAAAGACAAATCAAAAGCCTTCAGGTTTGGTTCACTCCTAATACACTTGTACATCTACATTGAGTAAAAAATTCCTGGAGTGCACCCTAGAGCATGGAAGGACATTGTACCTATTGGTATATAAATCTTAGAAAGCTACCAAAATCAGAATAAAAATTGGGTCAATGGTGAACTATTTTCAATGACTAAAATTCTTTAAAGGAAAATGAATGAGAGATACATGATACATGTGGAGATAGTTGAGAAGTATAAAGACATAATTTGTTTCCTGGTTAAAATTGACTGTGTGTGCTTTGAAGCAGTTGAACCTAGAAATAAATGGTGCTACCCTATGGGGTATGAGGTTAGTTTTTAAGTTCTTAAAATGCAAGTTGAACATGTATTAGTAGCTGAGATAGAAATATTTGAAGAAAGATGGGGAACTTACCTAGAAAAGTTAGAAAAATTTAGAGAAGAACAAGATAAAGGGACAAGGAAGAGGAAGATTGAGAAAATGGTTGATAACATTGCTAGAAAGAATGATCATCTAAAAGAAGCAAGAACAAAGATATTAGAAGGATCCTCTAGCTTGGAAATTGAGGCATCTCCTCCTTCTAAAGAAGAAAATATAGTAAGTCCTACTCCTCATATCATTGATTTATTAATCACACATGACAAGATTACATAAGAGGTTGCACCTCCAAGAACACCTAGGAGATCTACAAGATCTAAAAAACCAAGAAGCGCTAAGAAAAAAAAGGTAGAAGTAGAAACAAAGAAGAAAGAGGACAAGGTGATTGAGAAGAAAGAAGAAAAAGAAGTACAGAAGAGGCCACAAGATCTATGGAAGCTAGATATCAAGATGTTACAAAAGAGACTAATAAGAGATGGAAATATGAAGAAAGTAAATAGATATTATGAAAGGTATGATTATGACAATCAAGCAGTAATTGAGGACATAGTAATTGAGCACTTGTTAGTATACAAGAAGAATTTGCTAGAAATAGAAGGCAGTATTCCTAAGGACTTGTATAGCAAGTTGGAAATTAGAAAATAGTTAGCACATTCAGAGGATGAGACTATAAGAAATAAGGCTATTGAAGACATGTTGCCTGTAGTATCTATACAAGAGAGGGAGAGAATCATTAAAGGATTGAAACCTTTACTGAGAACAAAGGCCAAACTTGTGAAGATAATGGAAAGGAAGTATGATGAGGTTATAGAAGACACAAAAAATGCATTGGACCAAATGATTATGGGTGACATGCCTGAGAAGACCTCACCTCTTAAGGTTACAAAGCCTACTCCTCTAGGAATGGGAGAAAGCTCTAAGATAGCTGAAGAAAGTGAGAAAGCAAGCGAAGTTGACAGGTATCTAGAATTCTTCATTTTTGGTATGCCTATATCTTTAGACACTTCACTTGATGTAAATGATTCATTTCAAGACAATTTGGACAATGCGATGAAAGTAGAAGAGGAAAAATAGGAAGAGAAAGAACAAGAGAAGGAGAAATAGCAAGAGGAAAAGTAGGAAGAAGAGACAACAACATAAAAAGAAGATGAAGTAATAATTGAGCTTAAATAAGAACCAGATACCTCCACCCTATTATTGGAAATTATGGCCAAACCATTAAGCACTAATGTGGAAAGCATGGATGAGGATGAACTCATGAGGTTATCCTTCATGGCATTTGCTAAGGCAAAGGAAAGGTTAGAACAAAAGGAGGATAAGAAGGTAAAAGTGATTTCTAGGGTAGTAGACACTGTGAATAAGATACTCCCTAAAACTATTATTTTTCAAGGAAAGGATGATGCAAAAAACTTGAACTTGGCATTGGACAAATTTGACAATCATTTTGAGTCACTGTTGAAGACTGCAAAGGATAAGCCTGAGAAGACATACTTAGAAAAGAAGTTGAAGGAAGTTTTCTAGTACATCTCATGGAACTTGGGCATTATGAAAACAACTACAATCAAAGATAAAATATGTGTGGCACAAGGAAGAAAGGTATATAGCTATTTCATAAATCCTATCAAACATGTTAAGAATATTGAAGATATCATAGCCAAGGACAGGGCTACATTAGACAACATAATGGACAGTTGTGAAACCTCTTCACAAACTTTGTTGGAAATGGATAAGCAGACATCCAAGATTTTGGATAAGATAAGTGCTTTGAATAAAGAGAAAGGGAGAGTAGTGGAAAGATTTGGTTTGGTAAAGAGTCTAATCACTCCTAAGCTATCAATTCTTGAAGCTCATCTCACAGAGATGGAGAAGGAAGGATCAATGACAAACTCTGTACCCACTGAGATGAAGGCAACAAAGACCACATCTTATGCACTGAATGGACTAATCCATGTCAGTGGGCTTCTGATAAAGTCATGGGATGATGAAGTGAAGACCTTGGAAGACTCCTTCCAAGACATTCTAAATCTGGTGAGTAAGCACTAAGTCTTTTGTGCTTAAGATTTTGAAATTTTGTAAGCACCTTTTCCATTAATGTCAAAGGGAGAGGAAGAGAAGAGAACAATGAGAAGAGGAAAAATAATTGAATAAAAGAAGAGAAGATTAAAAAAAAGAAGAAAAGAAAAGTATGAATAAATAAAAAGAGAAAGAAGAAAGGATATGTATATAGAAAAGTAGAAGGAAGATAGTGTTTTGACACTTAGTCATTTTTTGCTAAGTGTCGCCATCAATGCCAAAGGGAGAGATTGTTGACAAGTGATGTTTTGGGAGCACTATGGATTACTTAAGGGTTGTCATTTATGAAAACACTTATGCTGGAGTGATTGCTTGAAGTAATTATAAGTGTGGGAGACTCAGTCATGAAAATGACTAAGTAAAAAATTAGAATAACAGTATTCTGTAGTATAGATTTGGTCAGTGAAGATAGCATATGATATATTATGGATTGCGAACTTCGAGGAAGATAGTTTGGGATATGTATGACCTTCAATTAAGGTCACACGTGTTTTGGTGTTGATATCAGTAAGATATAGTGATACGAAGGTATGCGAAGACAGAGAAACAATGAAACATGACATATGAACAATCATGATGATTGAGGGAAGATTAGATGCAATGGTAACGTGCTAAGTCAGATGAAAGTTGTATATTTCTAACACTATGGTAATACAAGATCACCGACTCTACATTTATCATTTGTATAAGTAATTATTATGTTTTGTATTGTATTTGTGAGCTGACTGGATGGTAGAATTGATATAAGTATAGAGTGTTTTATGGGAGTGATAAGTGTGAAATTATGTGACGGAGATGGATATGTAATGGATGTGAATTTTGGATATTGGTAAAGGCAGATAGAAGATGTGAGATCATAGATTGATAGAGCTATAATTGGAACTATCAAAGCATAGCAGATGATTGTACAATTCACTTATTGAAGAATACTTTTGTATCAGAATTGTGATTGTAAGAGGTGTAAACTCACCACAACTTTAACAGGGTTTTTGTATACCCCTAACAAGGTTTTGTATTCCTCCAACAAGGAAATGTACTATGTAATACTCAGCTCCTAACAGGGATAGATCTCCTAACAAGGATTCAATATTTTAGTGCATAGTTGTGGGTACCATCCCCATCGGGGTTTTCCCTTGGCCAGGGTTTCCTCAAAAAATAATGGTGGTGTTATGAGTTATGTGTTATGTGTTTATGTTCTTTTCATTTCAGCATTGATATTGTTTATTTTCAATTGGTTGAAGTTTAATTTAAAGTTTTGTAATACTGATTCACCCCCCTCTCAATATTAATTAGTCCTAACAAATATATGGCATATAACATGATCACTTGTTTAGAATTGGTCTTGCATAACTGCTTATATTGTATGCATGCATAAACATGGTATATTCTAGAAAATCACCCTTATGGATGCCTATAAAACTGACCTAGGTTCCTTAATGATTGATTTTTATGTTAATGAATATGTTGGAGAATGTTCCTACACACTTTTTGTTGCATGACCCTATGGATGGGTATGTGGTGTTTAGTCATGTTGGTCCTTGTTGTGATGATGTCTATTTGATGATCTGGATTATGTGCTAGTGTTAGCATGTTGCTTGTTATGATTTCAAACACATATTGTGGTTGATTACTATTTGATTTTTTTTTATCATTATCCTAATGTCGGTATGTTGATTATGCACCTAGCCATTGTTATATCCTTGTTGTACTTTGGATTATTAAATTGATGTTGATAGTAGATCATGCTTGTGGTTTCATTAATAGAACTATATGTGAAATAGTTCTATAGTGTTTCCTAATTATGTTTTCTAACATATATGTTATGGTATACTTGTGGCATTGCCAATTGATTTCATGATAATGTTGATATTAATTAATCAATGTAATGATTTATGGCATCATTTGATGATTAACAATGTTAATACTAACCAATAATTCTTGATGATATTTTATGTTATAGTTGATGATTAGTGATGCTCAACATGTTGACCTTGGTAAGGCTATGATTGTTACTTCTACTATGGTTAAATGGTAAGAAATGTAAGCTAATGATCTCTCCTAATATCTCATGTTATTTAAATATTGTAGATTATTATTGTTGTTAAAAATGAGTATTAATCTGTTGAGATAGGAGATGATTCAAATTGAGTAGGGGTAGTGTCATAATATTTTTGATAATGATCATGCTACTAGAGTTCGCTTTCATTGATTGACATTGATATACACACACACACATATGTATGTGTGTGTGTGTGCGCTCGCTTCAACTATGTACTAACCTGGGCAGGTACCAAGCATCAACTTCACTTGGTTTCACAGGTCTAAGAATGGATAGATATATTATCCCCGATGGTGGGTTGGAGATAGTCATGTGGCCAATCATATTTCTAAGCCTAAATGTTTGTTGTTTGTTCCATTCTTGGGAAATATTCACCATATATATATATATATATATATATATATATATATATATATATATATATATATATATATATATATACCATCCAGTTATTGTGTGGTAACATTGGCTACCTTGGATTGTGTGATGAGACCAACAACTTGTGTGTTGTGCATTATTGTTGGTCATTATAGTTGTCAATAGTGCATGAATAAATAATAATATATTAAATTTATTGATTAAGTCATCATTTGTTATATTAAATATTATTATTGTTGTCGGCAAGTGTTGTTTTAGTATTTTAATGATGTTAGGATTTTTTATTAATTTGTACTTTTATATTTTAAAATCCATTTGGAGATTTTAACTTGGAAGGAATATTATATTTTAATTTTTTGAGTATGTTAATTTATATTTGGGAATAGAGTGGTTTTAATATTATGTTTTGTTTTTTAGTTTTCCACAATTTCTTCATGATCTTTCAAAAACCCTCCCATGGAGAATTCAAATTTGGCTTGGATGAAAAGATTTGGTTGGAGAGATTTTGTGGGTTTTGGTTGGATCAATTGGTTTTGGCATTTTCTATCAGTTGTGTGGATTTGGCATCTTCTTATTGTGAGTTGGATTTTTTCTTCACATTACTTTTTTTTCATGTCAGAGGTAAGAAATCCTCATATCTTCTTGGCCTTTCTTTTAAACCAAAATTTGTAAATTGCTAATTCTTTTTGAGTTGATTTTTAGAAAATTTCCATTTTCTAGAAGTTCTTTTAATGCATTATTTAATTTATGTGATGAAAATGGATATTTGTATGGGGACATTTTGCCCAATTTTTTATGGATGCCTAGATTCAAATGTTATTTAATTTTTGGGATGTTGGGTGGTTGTAGACCAATGGGTACTTTTATATTTTTTATTCTTTGAGTTTACAAATTTTAAGTTTTTGGGAGCCATTAATGGTGGCTTGGCCTTGGACTAGATTTATGTCCAATTTTTTCATTTTTGAAAAAGTGGATTTAAGTAATTTTGGTGATTTTAGTTTATGTGTAATGACAAAATTTATAAATGAAATTTTAATTTGAGACCCAAAGAGAATCCATACATCTGTATTTGAATCGATTGAGTGTGCTCAACCTTGTATGGCTATTGGTTGGGATTGTGAAAAAGAACCTTTGTGATGCCATGTTTGTGTGTGGTGAATGAGCCTTGTGATAATAATGAATCTTAAATTTTATTATTGATTATGTGATAATCATGCATTGACATATGATTTTTATGTGTATTTCAAGTGAACCGTACCCTTGGTTGCAAACCAACAAAATGAGTTGTCAAGGATAGAACCAATAACAAAAGTGTGAGATGGGAATTCATGTGTTGTATGTTCCTTATACCTCGTTTCATTGATGATATTTGGATTTCTTGTATGGATGAGATGTTTACCCATTATATCGATGTATCATCATGTCCCTGAGATTCCCTCATGTACAATTGACCTTTTTGGGTAGTCTTGCACATCCATCTATTGCCCGTGCACATATGTTTATCAAATCTTGCACATATGTTCAAATCTCTTGCACATATGTTAAAATCTATTGTTCATTCATTTTGATGACCTAATCCACTCCTACATTTGTAACAACAAGAAATTCCCTTGGGTCTATGCAAATATAGACCTTAAATTAGTGCTCCTTATGTTCTTGTGATCATTTTCATGTATTCACATTTCATTTTTTGATGTTGTTGATATAGTTTAACTCACTTTTCAATTTGGTTTCAAAATGAAACTAGAAACTGACTATGTTGAGGATGAACCTTATCTCCTTGATTGCTGATGATGGATGATGCTCTGGCCCTATTACGTGAGGTTCATGGATGTTTTCTAGGATCTCATGAGGTGTCTTAAAAATATGAAGATTTTTTTGTTGCTAATGTTAGGACTTTCATTGAACCCTTAGACATGCTTATGAAGCTTCCGCTTATGCATAATCATGTATTGATTATTGTGTGTTCCATAATCACTTATGTATTGTTATCAACGATGTACTTACATTCTTAATGATTATGTTAATGTTTCAAAAAAATGTTAGTGTTTATTTGACCCTTTATTTTGAGGGTTCCTTAGTGAGGCATTAATTTGGAATCAAAGCCTATGTTAATACACTGGGAGCTATGGTGTTTACATTCTCATTATGCTTGTGTTGTTAATCTGTAGATATCTTGTTGTATATTCTTACATGATCCTCTTGTATTTCAATGAGGTTTACTGGTGTGACAGACTCCTCAATGTTGACCCTTGCTTATCTTGTATTCATAGTGCTTATTGAGTGACCCAAATGCTTGTGTTTCATTTGAGACAAAGTGATAGATTAATATCTTTCTATTTCTTGAGTGCCTATTTATTTGGCTCCTAATGGGGCATTATTCATTGAGTATGAGATCATTGGAAGTGACTAATGACAATTTTGTATGTAGGCAATATTGTAATTGCATAGAAATTGGTGAAGTGCATCCCTGCATGTATTAAGAGGTAATTTTCATAATTTTAGTAATGTAAAATCATCTTGATTGAATTTCTTGAGTCAATGATGTAAGTCCCCAAGATTGCATTGTATTGTGTACCTTATGTGGATCTTTGGATGGTAGTCATGTAGGAAAGTAATATCTATTAAGTGAGTAAAGTATGCTTGTGAAGGTGGGGAAATTACCTTGCATTGGGTGAATATGATTCCCTTATGATTTTGGTCTTGTCAATTGTATGGTGATTTTGTATTTATGTTAGAAATCTTTCCTATAGGTATTCCTTGTATTATGGAATAAATTGTGTTACATGAGAACTACAAATGAATATAAGTTGAAGTAAGTGCATAGCTGCATGGATTTGAGATTGAATTAAGTATACAATTGGTATTGTAAAGGAATCATTATTTGAGTTGTATGTGTACTATCTCTAATAGTGATAATATTGTTTCTGTCTTTGGTGTCATGTAGTGATTAATCCCTTAAATGTGATTGGTACTAGTTACAATGTGGTTCTTATTGATGGTTATTTTAGTTATTAGATGAATTTTCCTTTATGTTGTGTAGGTTAACAATAAATTTTGGATTTTCTTATGCTATATTGGTAGCCAATAATATTATTTCTATCTACCTGTGATACTCATCGTACTTGATTTATTGTTGGAATTATGCACATTTTATGATTTCATGTTGAACTTGATAACTTTACTAATTTGGGTTTCCTTTTTTGTAACTTCACGAAGACCATTCTAAATGTTTGAGATAGTTGGCCTTATTATGTGCTTAGTGTTGTCTATATCATGTCCATTTTGGGACCTTTGGTAGTATGTTCAAGGGAGAACACCATAGAAAGTGTACTGTATCCATGTATTATTCTAAGTCACCTTGAAATGCATGTTTATTTGAATTGCAATTAATTGGTTGTGTGTATAACCAATAATGAGAGTATGTTCCATTGCATTGATAAAATTAATTTAATGTTAAAGTTTCTATTTTGTGTGAAAGCTAGTATGTGCATTATATAACTGATTAATCATAAGTTCCCATGATTAAATATGACAAAATGTTTCATGACCTATATGCAAGTCTCTATGAGATGTTTGAATGACATTATGATAACTTGGTGATATTTTGGTTTCTTATATCATTATGAACATGGATAAATACTTCATATGGTAGTGATTGAGTTTTGGATGCTTAATGGATTTGGGAATGTGCTTGTGATGGTTGGGGGCAACTTCCTACTCAAGATTTTGAGCTCAAGTGTATTCATTATGCTAGTGTTCTTATGCCTTAGTGACAAAATGAGGGAAATTATGCTTACGGGTTGTGATGAACTAAGTGATGGAGTAATGTTTACAATAGTGCATTGTATATGGTTGAGATCTTATATGTCCTCCATGGAGTGATAGGATCTTGTAGTGAGACATGCACACCAATGTAGCAATTGGAACTTACAGAGTTATGGATTTGTTTATTATGCCCACTCATGTAGTGATAGGATCTTGTTTTGAGACATGTCCACACATGTAGTGATTATAATTACTTAATCATAGACTTCCTTACTTTCTACCATGAAGCATTTGGTCTTGTCAAGAGTGCAAGCCCACTCATGTAGCAGTTGGTCTAGAAGGATTATGGTTTTTTAGTGTATATTTATGTTGATTCATGATTGGAGCTACTGTATTGCATGTCCTCACATATTAATGATGGTTCTCATCTAGAGTGGTTTCTCGCACACGTGTTGTCCCTTTCTTGGTATTTTCATTCATTCATGAAGGATGGTTGTGTATGTATTTTAGGTTGTTACCGCTTGGCTTGTCACTTGGTTTCAAATGTAATTTTATTTTTGGAATGTTAGGTGGTTATAGATCAATGGTTTATTTCATATTTTTCATTCTTTGAGCTTGAAAAGTTAAGCTTTTGTGGAGCCATTAATGGTGGCTTGGCCTTGGACAAGGATTATGTCCAATTTTTAGATTTGTAAAAAGGTAGATTTAAGTTATTTTGGTTTATGTGGAATGATATAATTTATATGTGAAATTTTAATTTGAGACCCAAAGAGAATCTGTACTTCCAAATTTGAGTCAATTGAGTGTGCTTGACCTTGTATGGATGTTAGTTGGGATTGTGAAAAAGGCCCTTTGTGATGCCATATTTATGTGTAGTGAATAAGCCTTATGATAATAAATAATCTTGTATCTTATTGTTGATTATGTGATAACCTTGCATTGGAATATGAGTTTTATGTGGGGTTTAAGTGAATCGTACACTTGGTTGCAAACCAATGAAATGAGTTGTTGAGGATAAGACTAATAAAAAAAATGTGATATGGGAATTGATGTGTTGATGTTCTTTATACCTTGTGCCATTGATGATATTTTGATTTCTTGTATGGATGAGATGTGTACCCAGTCTATTGGTGTCTCATTGTTTCCCCGAGATGCCCTCGTGTGGAGTGGACTTCTTGATGTGTTGCATATTGTGTGGTCTTGAGTAGTTGTATGCTTTTTTCCTCCTCATTCCTATGATGTAATTGTGGACTCATCATGTGATATGTTCATTATAAAATGAAGTATAATAGAGTATTTTGTGTGTTTTAAGCTATAATATGTGATTAGTGTGTGTGCTTAGGCTATATGGTTATCTCCAAAAGCACGGTGGAAGGGGCATGAGGGTACCTTGTGGTTGGGTAGTGTGACCATTCACCATTGGGGACCCATGCATATTTATTCAAGTGGTCCTAAACTATAATGTACATCCTTCAAGATATTATGGTTTTATGGAATATATTCTTGAGATTATATGCTCTTGTTTGTACTTCCAGTTAATGTAATTATTTATGCAATTTATATTGGACAAATTGAGTTTAATTGACCTTGATTTAATGTATCTAATACTCCCTGATGTGGATTTATAATTTAATAGGCCATACCTTTGTGTCAAAATTTAAATTTATATAAAATTAACCTTTTTTAGGCAATCTTGGGTGTTCATCTGCTACCCCTGCACACATGTTTTCCAATCCTACACATATGTTCAAATATCTTGTACAAATGTTCATATCTCCTACACATTTATTTTGATGACCTGCTCCATTCTCTTGCATTCGCAATAGTAAGTAGCTACCTAGGGTCTATATACAATTATGGACCTTGGATTAGTGCTCATTATATTCTTGTGATCATTTTCATGTATTCACATTTCATTTTATGATATTTTTGATATAGTTTAACTCACTTTTCAGTTTGGTTTAATAATGAACCTAGCAATTGACTACACTAAAGATGAACCTTGTCTCCTCGATTGTTGACTGTAGATGATGGTCTAGTCCTATTTTGTGTGGTTTTTGGACATTGTCTAAGCCCTCATGAGGTGTCTTAAGAATGTGAATATTTATTTTTGCTAGTGTTGGGGTTGTCATGGAGCCCTTGGAAGTTCTTTTGAAGCTTCTTGTTGTGCACAATTGTGCATTGATTATTTTGTGTTTTGTTATTGCTTATTCCAGGTTATCAATGATGCACTTATATTCTTATTGGTTATGTTATTATTTAAAAAAAATTGTTAGATTTTATTTTATCCTTCATTCTATAGGTTCCTTGGTGGGGCATTACATCTAGTATCAAATCCCATGTTCATACATTGGGAATTCCAATGTTTATGTGCTCATTATGCTTGTATTGTGAATTGGTAGGCTTCTTGTCATATTTATTTATGTGATCCTCTTGTGTGCCAAGGAGGCTCCCTAGTGTGATGGACTCCTTGATGATTAACCTTTCTTATCTTGTATTTGTAGTGGTCCTTGAGTGACCCAAATTCTTATGTTTCATTTGAGACAATGTGACAGATTGATATCTTTTTATTGCTTGAATACCTATTGATTTGGCTCCTGGTGGGGCATTATGAATTGAGTTTGAAATCATTAGAAGTGACTTACATTAGTTTTATATGTAGATAATATTTAATTTCATAGAAACTAGTGAGGTACATCCATGCATATATCAAGAGGTAATGTTCATAAGTTTGGTGATATAAAATCATCCTAATTGAATTTCTTGGGTCAATGGTGTAAGTCCCAAGCTAGAATTATATTGTGTACCTTATGTGGATCTTTGGATGGTAGCCATGTGGGATATTGATCTATATTAAGCAAGTAAAGTATGCTTGTGAAGGTGGGGAAAGTACCTTGCATTGTGTGAATATGATTCCCTTATGATTTTGGTCTTGTGCATTGTATGGTGATCTTGTAGTTATGTGAGGACTCTTTCCTACAAGTATGCCATGTATTATGGAATAAATTGTATTACACGAGAACTATAAATGAGTATTATTGGATAATTAAGAGAGAGGGGGGGGGGGGGGTAAATCAATTATAGAATTAGTTATCTTAGGTCCCTTAACAATTTTCAATGTTAAAATATTTATGGTAACTAATATTAATAACCAGATAAAGCATTCAACTGACCACATCAGTATTCATCAGAAAATTAGTAAATAGCATGCAAAACATTCAATTACATATTAACACCAGTATTTAACATGGAAACCCAATTTTGGTAAAAACCACTACGAGAATTACCACCCACAAAATAATTCACTCTTTTGAAGTGAGCTCGGTTAAGAGCCAATCATGTTAAAGATTACAAACACATTTGCAATATGCAACCCTATTAGGGGATTTTCACCAAAGATTGACTAGATCTATCACCCTATAATGAGTTGCCTTATTAGAGGACCTTAGAAAATTTGTCACAATGCTACCTTACAAAGGATTTAGAAATAGGACTATTAAATCCAATTTGTTAAGAGATTTTGTGCTACAATGGTTAGAAAGTAATAGTGAAATGATCTGATAAAATATGCAACTACCTTTTTCCTATTTAGATCTCCTTTCTTCTTATTTCTCTTCTTTAAACTCTTCCATTCTGGTTGATCAACAAATACTCTTCATCTCATCACTTTCCTTCACTTCATTCACACTTTTCTTCATCTTTGTTCTTCTTAGTGTACCCTTTTGTACTAGTTCAACTATCTACTCTAGCTATCTTCAAATCATAAATTCAGCATCAACATAAACAATATGATCATCATGATCATCATTTATATAGATGATTTTTGCCACTTAATCCTTTTCACCACTTAATCTCATCCATTCGATCAAATCTGCAGCTCGATAAAATGTTTTATTATTCTTTCCAGCTGTATCTTTACCTTGGAACTTGAAATTTTTTTGGATCTCAAACCAATCATTAAATCTTCACCATTTATATTTACCTAACAATTTTGATCCGTTGATTTCATTAACTATTTTTGTTTCTTCCTTAGAATCTTCTAGATTAATCCAGATCTTCACTCGATGTCATCTTTAACTTGATTTCTTATTTAACCGACCAACTTCATCTACTCCGTTAAGTCCATCTATTGGGTATCATATACTCGGTTAACATTCTCTCGATTAACCGTGATCGATCAATATCTTTACTTACCGATAACCATTTCCAGCTCGATAGAACACACTATTTCCTTGTCCTTTCACTTCACAACTTGAATCTTTTATTACCGACCAACATAACTAACTTTTGCATCATTCTAACACTTCATCAAATCATGTAAAATAATCAAATCAATATTACCTTGTCATAGAATAATTCAACAATTTTCCATTCAAGCTCACATAATTAACATCACTTCTTTATTTTATCTTCTATCTTTACCAACCATTTCTTTACTCAATATCACATATTTTGAATTGATATGGAAACTTAAAATCAGTAAGTCAATAGAATTGACATCAATGAAAACATAACAACTGGTCCAATCCTTCTACATACCTTTCATTGCTTGAGTAACCTTGTTCATTCTTGACATC
The DNA here is from genome assembly GCA_027943335.1 of Chamaecyparis obtusa. Taxonomy (NCBI): domain Eukaryota; kingdom Viridiplantae; phylum Streptophyta; class Pinopsida; order Cupressales; family Cupressaceae; genus Chamaecyparis; species Chamaecyparis obtusa. The sequence goes on along the minus strand of BSBK01013630.1, from coordinate 208,428 downwards.
ATAGCATTAATAGAGTAACAATATCATCAGCAAACTCAGTTGGGGTAACAATCTCCCCCTTTGGCATTGATGGAAACATATATTATATATGTCATCTTACATCTAAAATATACCATCAATATCTGTAATCTTTATTATTTATTTATATCTCCCCCTTTCTTCTTGCATAGACATCTCTCTGTTACTCCTAAATTTATTTAGTGTTGTCATTAGTGAGGAAAAGATCAAGTTGGTATGAGTGAAGAAGTCATTTAGTAAAGACAAGGAAAAATAGTACCAAGCACAAAGCAATGCATATACCTATCAATGTATACCAAGAAGAATGGACACTGAACAAATGAACTTAACTGAGCTCAATAGTTACCGAACATGGAGAATACCGAGCAAGTATGTTAACCGAGAAAGGGAATTACCAAGTAGGAATAACATGTTAACCGAGCATAATAGGAAATACTACTGAGTGATACAAGGTGAATATAAATATTTGATCAGATTCTATTGAGCAAGAAAATGGTTTAGGAAGATCGATGAAGTCATTAGGTAATATTTATTGGGAATAAAACTTGATCATAACTAATCCCAAGGCACAGATTGAACCAATGAAAATAATGCATATATTTATTGGAAAGAGGAAATTAATATGGATCATTGATACATTTGACCGAGATTTCTAGAAGGATCAAAACCCTAATTAGGTCAAGTAATTAGAAAGCTACAGATTTACTACATAAGGATGAATAAAAAAGGGACATATAGAGAGAGAGAATACAACGAAGCAGAAAACATAGTATAGTTAAGGCTACCAAGTAGAGGAAGTGAATGATTTTGGTGAAATTAGTTAGAGAAAGTTAATGATACTGGTCTGATTTAGCATACAAGTAGATGCATTATTACAAATCAATTATTATTGGAATACATCATTGTTTTTGTATTCATAAATCCCACATATTGGGTAGGCTTTAGCAAGGTTTTTATTGTAAATCTCTTAACAAAGTGGACACTTCATGAGTGTTGAAAAATCCTTTAACTAGGTAGACTTTAGCAGGTCTTATTGTGTATTACTCCTAACAGGGTAAATCACTAGAAGTGATATTTTGTATGCTCTAACCGAGCAAGCTTTATGCTGCATTAGTGAAGTATTTTGGGTGTCATCCCCACCACAGTTTTTCCCTCTAACCAAGGGTTTTTTCGTGAACAAAATCATGTGTTAAATGTGTTGAAATGTGTTGAAATGTGTTATGTGTGATGGATGAATGAGTTTACTTTAGTTTATTTACATTCAACAAATAGTTTGTTAAGTTTCATGCATGCAAAAAAAAAGGGAACAAAATAGTTATTAAATATTAAAAGTTTTATAAGGTTCTGATTCACCTCCCCTCTCAACACCTTAAATTTTCAACAATTGGTATCAGAGCTTAGTCTCTTATTTATAAGTATAAAGGTTAAAAGTTTTATAAGGTTCTGATTCACCCCCCCTCTCAACACCTTAAATTTCCAAAAATTGGTATCGAAGCTTAGTCTCTTATTTAGAAGTTTAACCATGAGAGAGGAAAGATCAAAAGAGATGAAAAGATATAGGTATGAAAAGGTGATTGAGAATATGAACATGGAACTGAAATATGAAAATGATCATATTGATGAACTGATAAGAAAGTTGAATCATTCACCAAACAAGAGAAATGAGTTATCTCATCAACTGAAAGATACTCAAGATCAGGTTGAATAACTTGAAGAACAATCAGAGGGAATTTTGTCTGATGAATCTGAGGCTGCCATACTAGATTTGATTGAAAAGAACAAGATCCTAACCGAGGAAGGTAAAATAATTAAAGAGGGAACAAGAAGCTCAATCGGTAAGAATGTGTGAAGTCCTAGAACAAAAGAGAAAAATTGAAGATGATAAGAGAGTGATAGAAGATGAGAAAAGGAAAATGAGTGCAAGACTAGATGAGAAAGATATGGAAATACAAAGGTTGACAAAAAGTCACTATAACATGACAGATCAGTTAATCGGTGTTAATCAAGAGATCACAAGGAAAGTTGAAGAGATTGCTGGACTAAGCTAAAAAAAAATGAACATTTGTGAGGCCTCACCCCGTGACATCATTTCATATCAGATTATTTTTCCATCGTTGGAGTCTTGATGACACTCTATTTTATCATGTTGGACTATTTGGACAGTAACATTATATTTTGATACTATGTGATGACCTATGGTTATGTGATGATGATATAGGACTTTTGCTTTCATGCTATTTATTAGGTCATGAGCATAGTACATTGATGAATCTTTGATTTGAGTATGATACTTTAATGTTGCACTTATGTTAGGAAAATTTATGAGAAATGATCATGATTATTATGTTAGGTGAAATAACATATATCATTGCATTCTTGATTTTATATGCATTAGAAATGCAATGTTGAAAATGATGAGAATTATTATGAGATGCAGTTAGAAATTTATGATGTTAGGAATGTGATTTTGAGATGTCTTCTATTTACATACATACATACATACATACATATATGTATGTATGTATGTATGTGTGTGTGTGTGTATGTATGTATGTACATACATACATACATACATACATACATACATACATACATATATATATATATATATATATACATACATACATATATATATATATATATATATATATATATATATATATATATATGTACATATATATGTATGTATGTATGTATATATATATGTATGTATGTATATGTTATTGACATTTCATGAGATACTGATATTTTGTCAAGTGTGCAGGTAAGACCATGAGGGGAAATTAAAGATGGATACTTGTTAAAATCATGTTAAGCCAAGGCTATCTCCAAGGGGAGAAATTAACCTCGTTGTAATGTTAAATTGTTGTAAAGTGATGCATGATTGTATTTATTTGATTATGTTTATTTTACTTTATTTTTAGTCCACCTGGCATGCCATGTGTATCGTGATGTGTTGTGATTTATTGTGGTGTCAATTGATACATGTTTTATGTGGTGGCATGACCAAGTTCTTTATGTGTGTGAGTGGTCTTCTATTTTTGTAGGAACCTTGAGTGGGAATCTCTTTCATTTTCGTGTGTAATCTTTAGGTGGTCTTTTGGGAGGCATTTAGTGACCTTTTAAGGTAGTGGAGGTTAAAAATAGACTACCCCATAGTGGTGCCATGTGTTGGTGGTCAAATTTTGACCATTATGAGGTATTTTGGCTATTTTTTCCTTTCCAAAATATGCTCTTTTGAAAAGTGACGAGAATTGGAGATGAATGCCAAGCCCACTCCTCTTTTTGAATTTTAAAATTTGAATTTCCCCCTCTTGATTGAAGGGTTAAAGGTTTGCCTTCTTAAGGAGTTGGAGGGAAAATTTGAGGGTAATTGCCCACTCTCCAATTTTTGGAGACTTGAGAGATTG